>PVJL010002979.1:28854-157060 GCA_004026885.1 Lyroderma lyra
ATGGTAGCTCCATTCCCAATTTTCTGAGGAACCTCCACACTGCCTTCCACAGTGGTTGTACCAGTTTGCACTCCCACCAGCAGTGTACCAGAGTTCTTTTTTCTCCACATCCTCTCCAGCACTTGTTATTCCTTGTCTTGTTGATAATAGCCATTCTCACAGGTGTGAGGTGGTATCTCATTGTGGTTTTGATTTGCATCTCCCTGATAGCTAATGAGGATGAGCATTTTTTCATATGTCTGCTGGCCATTTGTATTTCTTCGTGGGAGAAGTGTCTGTTTAGTTCTTCTGCCCACTTTTTCACAGTGGCCAAAACATGGAAACAACCAAAGTGCCCTGCGACAGGTGACTGGATAAAGAAGCTGTGGTACATATACACAATGGAATATTACTCAGCTGTAAGAAAAGACGAAATATTGCCATTTGCGACAAAATGGATGGACCTGGAGATCATCATGCTAAGTGAAATAAGCCAGACAGAAAAAACAAAGAACTGCATGATTTCACTCATATGCGGAATATAAAACTGAAAGCAAAGAAAAAAAGAAATGAACAAATAACCCATGGACACAATCAATAGTTTAATGTTTATTTGGGACAAGTGGGTTAGGGAGGGGAGAAAGGGAAGGGGGTGGGAGAGGAGGGGGGAAGCTAAATATAAGGTGATGGAACAAGAAGTCACATTAGGTGGAGAACTTATTATACAACAAGTTGACAATGCACTGTAGAACTGTAAGCCTGAAACCTATGTAATCCTTGCTAACAGATGTCACCCCAATAAGTCTAACAATAAAAATGAATTAAAAAAAATGTTTGTTCATTGCTCTGATTCAAGCTCCAATATTCTCATGATGGCACACAAAATAATTTAACGACAATAATCAACACCACTCAGCAAGACACCACCATGCATCAACATGAACACAGCTATGAGACACAGATATACCAAGGTTATGAAATATCACCAAGTTATTTGTACAGTGCTGTTAACATAAGCACATGGTGGCAAGGTTGTGAACTTAATTGTCAGACCTCGTAAGTCTTTGAAGTTGCCAGAGCAGCAAAACTTTTAGTTCTAATTAATGAAGACTCTTTCATTACAAAAAGTAATTACATTATCAATGCACACACATTATGAATGTACACATTAGGTACATTTTTATATTCCTACTTTCATATATAATCTTATCATAAGCAGTTGCCTTATGTAGCCTACATTACTTGATAAATTAAACAAAAAATACCATATCAGTGTGTGTGTGTAAGCTCAATATATTTCAGAATGTAAGCTTCTTGAGGATAGAAGGTATATATATCAATATTATTACTTGCCCTACAAACTCAAGTACAGAATGACAGACGCAGTCTAGAACAATTCAGAATATTTGTATTGCATAAATCATTTCATTTGACTTAATCTTAAAGTACAGCTTACAGAAGTGTAGAAAACATGATTTATAGACACCAAGTATATAAATTATTTGTAAAGGTTACATGTAAAATGCTAAAAATTAAGTAGAAAGTGTTAGTTTTTGAAAGTTGTAAAACCAAATGAAACAGGAGAAATATTTATATTACATATATAATTTTAAGCAACAGAGCATTGAATGGGAAAATCAGGCTCATCTTAAACACATTAATATCTATCTCATTTAATCTTCACAAACATTCTATAGCATACATAACATTACATGTATTTTATAAATATTAGGCAACTGAAGCTAATCTAGCTTAAGTAACTTCCCTAATGTAAATTTAAAAAGGAAAAAACAAAAACAAAAACAAAGCCCTACACAATATGACTCCAGAGTTACATACATTGTTACCTTAGGCTACAAATTTGAAAAATTTATTTAAAGGAATTCTTATTTGGAAAATATATATGACCCAAAAATTTCCCTTACAAATATGTGGATGATTATACTGAGAAATCTCTCAATGTTTCATGCTAATAGATTAAATTTGAATATAGTAATATTAGGCCCTAAACAAGTATTTCATAAATTCCATTCCATACCCAATACTCAAAAATAGATACGTACTAATGCAGCAGACCATAGCTCTTAAATAAATACATAATACCACACGTTTTTTGAAATAATAAAATAATCCCATTAAATTAGGAACAAGAGAATTTAGTCAATATTGTGTAGGAAATTTTTTTCATTGTGGTAAAATTCAAACTAAATAAATAAATGGTGTAATTATTGGAAAGATGAAAAAAGTTAAAGTATTTATAGATTATTCACCTAGAAGCTCTCTGAAAATAGAAGCAACAATTGTTAATGTTTACAAACTATTATAAAATCTTTACATAAATTAATTTAACTTCATTAGAAAACTATAAAATATGTACCATTATTATCATCCTCATTTTTCAAATAAGTAAATAGAGGCATTAGTTAGGTTAATGTCACACAATTGCTAGTGAAACTGAGATTTGAATTGAGAATGTGTAACTCTAGAATCCGTATTCTGAACCCGTACACTCTACAACATCTATTAACATAATAAAATAGTTCAATAATAAGTTCTCATGTGAAAAATATACCAATATTTTTCTATATTGCAGCAAAAACCAATTATAAAATAGAATAAAATATTGAAATTAAAAATTATAAATTATATAGAAATGTATGTTTAACAAGAAATAAAAGAACCTACCACGTTCTATATGGGAAGATTCATACATACATATGCAAAGATGACTATTTATTCACAAGTTTAATTCAATTCTAATCAAACTCCCCAGGCATTGTGGGGTTTTTTAAAGTGAGTGACCCTTAAGTTCAATGTAAGAAATAAATGCATGAGATTAACCAATTTTAAATAAAAGTATCAATGAAAGATTAATTATTCATAAAATATTTTTAAATGTTAAAATATTTAAGTAATTCCTGTAAACAGGTCAATATGTACATTAGACTTAAATGTAATTCCTTACTATATAATAAAATTCCTAGCACAAAAAAGAAGTAAAAGGAAGAATTATTCAGTAGTATTGGAACATCTAATTGATTATTTGGAAAAAATGTGATGAAACTTTTAATAATGTTTTCATTAGGGCTTTGTTATCTTCCACAGTATGTACAAACTAGAAGCTGCAAAATATCAAAAGCATGGGAAATTGGCAACATAGACCATACATAGTTAGTTTTCCAGTCTTACTTTAATTAGGGTTATCTTTAAACATCACATAATATATTCTGCCAAACACCAAATTAATCATTAAAGTTATTATTCACCTCACACCTTCCTAAGTTATAGAAATAGTTTAATTTAACTGCAAAAATAACAACTCTTAAAAACATCACTAGTAAATATGGAAAGAGAGAATGAATTAATGAAGGAGTTCAGCTGTAAATAAGTTTTCACAAGACACTAACCAGCTTTTAGGGGAAAGATGTATAACAAATACCTTTGATGGCTCTTTTCCTTATGTCTATTTTAAGTATTGGTTTTATTGTAGAGTATTGAATGTAGAGTTACATAAAAAAATGAATGGCTGTAGAATGTGGTAATGTGACTGCAAGATATTTGATATTGAATGCTTCTTATTCATTATTTTCTGTATACCCTGTTAAATAATTATACAGTAAACTAGCATTAGGTAATAAGTATTTGAAAATATTTTATGGAGATTTTTCAATTCAGAGGAAAATTTTTTAGAATAAAATATTCTATCATTGTAAAGTCAAAACTTGGCGATTTATACTCTTATAAAAACTATAATTCTCATGTTGCACTTCTGCTGATTGACAAAGATAGATTCATTCTCTAGAAACAATAGTAACAGCTAAGTGGAGTATAGTGCTTAATCTATGCCAGCTTCTTTAGTGTTGTAGATGCTATGCACATGTTAACTCAACTCATGCTTTCACCTACCCTATGAATAATTTAATATATTATTTTCTTATTTTATAGGTAAAGAAATCGAGGTGCAGAGAACTTGACTTGTCCAAAGTTATACTACCAATATATGGAAGAGACAGCACTATGAAACTAACAGACTGGTTTCTGAGTCCACATAGTCAATCACCACATAATTTTAAGCCTTTTGTCAAAATAAAAAGCTTCTAAATATTTGACTGTAATATGTTGTTGTCTTCCTTTCTCTCTCCTTTCCTACTTCTTCCTTCTAAGTGATTTTTCTTCTCCTCTATCTGACACAATGTAGATAACTTCTCTACTGCAAGGTAGAGAAGATCATGAAAACTAGAAATGCATGTAGATATAGTTAGGTGGATAAACATGGTCTACAGAAAGCAATGATTTAGTAAGGATCTAATAACATATCCGGTGACTTTCAAATTTCAATGCATTGAAGAGTCATTAATCCTTAAAAATACTTTTGGTATTCATTTTGAATTATTAGTTAGCCCTTATATATAATCTTTATTGACTTTTTAATAGCTTTATTGACATACATGTAATTTGAATATCAAGAAGTTCATTCTTCAAAACAGTATGATTAATTATATTTAATGAATTTATAAATTTTCAGATTTATGTGGCCATCATCATAATTCAACTTTGAATATTTTATCATCCCAGAAATTTTCTGTGTGATCAATTAGAACTAAACTTTGTACTCATCTTCAGCCTTGAGTAACCACTGATATGCTGTCTATATCTATAAATTTTTTCTGCCTGAGTGTTTCATATAAACAGAATCATTTTATGTACTTTTGCATCAAGCTTCCTTTACTTTTGCAAGATGTAAAAGTAAAGTTTTTGAGATCTGTTCATGTTACAACATGTCTCAGTATTTTATTTCTTTTAATTGATACATAATATTTAATTGTAAAAGTATATATTTTACTAATTTATCAGTTGAAGGACATCAGAGTTGTGTCCATTTGGGTGAAATTATGAATGATGATATCAAAATTTGTGTGTTGACCTGTGAAAAATGTAGGAATAAAAAACACTGATCCCCCATGCAGTTCAAAATCCATGTAAATATTTGACTCCACAAAAATTTATCTACTAATATGTTATTGACCAGAAGTCTTATAAATAATATGACCAGTTAATTAACAAATACTTTGTATATCTGTATTATATGTTGCATTCTTGAAGTAAGCTAAAGAATAGAAAATGTTATTAAGGAAATCTTGAAAATAATAAAATATATGTACAGCATTACATGTATTTATTAAAAAATCTAAGAATAAGTGGATACATGCACTTCAAACCTATGTAGTTCAAGATATATTTTAAATAGTTTTGCATATACAAAGGTTTTACTTTATCTTGGATGGATACCAAGGTATGGAATTACCAGGTTGTAAGTAAGTTTATGTATAATTTCTGCAGTTTTCATACAGATATTTATTATTATTTTATTTTAATTACAGTTGAAATTAAATATTTATATATTAATTTTAAGTTTACCACTTATTGGTTAGACATTTATATAATTTATGAGACAATCCCCCCAAGCAATCCAGCACCCACTCATCACCACACATAGCCATCAAACATCATTGATGACATTCCTCAGGTTGCACACCACACATCCTGTGGACTGTTTCCTAACTATCAATTTGTAATTTTCAATCCTCTCACACTCCTCATTCAGCCCCCAAATCTCTCCAATCTTGCAAACATCTCTGACAAAAGACATAAACAAAAAGACAAGCTATTGAATGGAAGAAGATATTCACCAATGATATATCTTATAAAGAGAAGTCAAATATATGGTGATGGAAACAAAACTGACTGTGGGAAGTGGGCACACACTGTGACACATAGATAATGTATTATACATTTGTAGACCTGAAACCTACAAAACTTTACTAACCAAATCCACCCCAATAAATTTAATTAAATAAAAACAACACATACACTTCAACAGCAAAACAAAAAAAATCCAATTAAAATATAGGCGAAGAATCTGAATAGATATTTCCTGAAAAAGGACATACAGATTGCCAATAGGTATATCAAAGATGCTCAACATTACTGATCATCTGATGCAAATTAAAACCACAATACGGTATCACTTCACTCCTGTCAGAATAGTTATTGTTAATAAATCAACAAACGTGTTGGTGAGGATGTGGAGGAAAGAAAACCCTTGTGCACTTTGGGTGGGACTGCAAATTGGTGCAACCACTACGGAAACAAGTTTGGACAATATGAAAAATGTTAAAAATAGAACTACCTTATGACTCAGTAATTCCTCTTTGGGGCATTTATTAGAAAAAATCCAAAACACTAATTCAAAAAGATATATGCTTCATTATGTTAACTACAATGCTACTTACAATAACTAAGGTATGGTCACAACCAAAATATCTATCAATAGACAATTAGAAACGAATATGCCATTATATATATATATATATATATATATATATATATATATATATATATATATATATATATATATATATATATATATATATATTCCATTATATGTATATAATGGAATATTACTCTACCATAAAAAATAAAACAGTATTTGCAACAACATGGATGAACCTAGAAGGTGTTATTATAAGGGACATAAGTTAGACTAAGAACAACAAATGCCATATGATTGTACTTATATGTAGAATCTAAGAACAAAATAAACCAACAACAAAACAGAAATAGACTCACAGATACAGAGAACAAACTGATGTTTGCCAAAGGGGAGAATATTTGGGAGGCTTGCTGAAAAAGTTGAAGGGATTAAGAAATACAAATTGATAGCAACAAAGTAGTCACAAGGACATAAATTACAGCATAGAGAATATAGTCAATAATGTTACACTAAATATGTATTGTGCCAACTAGGTACCACACTAATTGGGGGGAATTAATACATAAAATTACATAAATGTCTAAGCATTATGCTATAAAACTAAAACTAATATAAAATAATATAGAATGTGAACTGTAATTGAAAACAGTTTTTAAAAAGACAGTTATAACAAAGCACATTGGTCATTATTTTCACAATTATTTTGAAATTGAGATATAATTGATATATAACATTATACTAATTTTAGGTATACAACATAATGATTTAGTGTTTTTATATATTGTGAAATGATTACCACAATAAGTTTAGTAACGTATATCAATACATATAACTGCAATTTTATTTTTGTGATGAGAACTTTTAAGATAAGATTTATTTACATATCTTGGATGTAATTGCATTATTAGATATAATATTTACAATTTTCTTTACCAGTTTTAACTAGTCCTTTTATTTTCTTAATGTTTTTTTGAAGAATAAACATTTTTTTATTTTGGCAAAGTCTAATTTATGCTTTTCAAAAAGTGACTCTAGGTTGTGAACATACAATGTGATATATAGAGAAGGTATTATATAATTGTACACTTGAAACTTATATAATTTTACGAACCAATTTCACCCAATAAATTTAATTAAATATTGTAATTTAAATAAATCATATTTGGTGTTGAATCTAAAAAAATTCTTGATTAAAACAAGATTATGAATATTTAGTCTTTTATTACATAGTTTTTAGCAATTAGCATTTAGATCTATTATTGATGTTAATTTTTGTGTATAGTGTAAGGTAGGGCTCTATCTTCATCTTTTTGAATGTGGTTATCAATTTTTCCAGCATTACTTTTCTTCCATTTTAGTGCTTCAACATCTTTATTTAATATCTGTTCAATTTAGTATCTACATAAACTTTCTTATGTTTTGTACTTATTAAGTCTAGCTTCTATTTCTTTTACTATACTTGAAACCAAAAGTATTCATTATAACTACATACAACTGTCTGTACTCATTTATAAGGCCTTGTGTGTAGTCATGCTGTAGCATTTACATATTAAAGTGTATATTCTACTTCAATATTAGTTTGTTAGTATTTTTTGTGTGTTATAATTAAGGTATTGTGTTTTAAAAATTATGTGTGGAAGTACATTACTCATATATTATGAATTCCATTTCAGGATAGTAAAAGGGCCACTACAAAATGTTAGTTAGAAGAGTTTTTGAGACTTATGGGGTTAACAATCATTGACACAGTGAATCCAATGACATCTTTCTTGTTGTAGCCTAATTATCTTAATTTGCCTTATATGTAGTAAAAATGGTAGAAGTCTAATTCAACTTTTGCATAAAGGTAGTGCTACTAAAAAGGTAATATTATGTTTTCTTAATGTTCATTTATTTTCTTTAGTTTTGTTTAACAAGTTGTTTTATACAAATTTGATTATTTCTGTGAATGAATGACAGAGACTATAAGTTAGAATTCCTATAGCCATTCCAAACTTTCTTCCTTGCTAATAATAACCAAATTTGGAACGGTAACTTCTTTTAATCCCCTAAAACCCATGAAAAAAATGACAAAAATGTTAATATAAATTTTTATTAAAATACAGTACACATACAGCAGAGTGCAAAAATCATAAGTGTGAAGTTCTATAAATTTTCAAAAGGTTAACACATTTGTATAGCTATCATTGAGATAATGAATGTAATATATTTCAGAACCAAAGAAGCCCTCTCTTGCCTTCTTTTAAGCAACTCATATATTTGGAGTAATTGTAAATTTTATTTTGTTTCAATTATTTGTTTACCTTGGTCAATTATTAATTAAAAACTTATATAGTATTACAATAATGGCCCATGAGATATGGACAAAAGCTGTTAAAATATTTTGGATATATTTATCTTATTTTAAAAAATAGGACACAAGAAAAAATTTATCATATTCCTCTTTTCCAACTTGTGGACATTTTTGCAATATGTAAGGATATGATGCTTAATGTTGCTGCAAACATTTTTTAAGTATAAGGGTATAAAATCTAAGAACAAAACCAACAGTGAGAGGATGGCAATATATAAATTTGAAAAGAACCTGGGTGTATGATAGTATCTCTATTTTTGTTGAACTGCTTTATTTTATATTATTTGTTATATGAGAAAAAATTGTTTATTACTTAAGACACTCTGGTTTAAATTTCTTGTTACTTGCATCTAGTAATATTTTAATGTATTATGAATCTTCCATAAAATAATCACCTTCAATTAATTTCCAACAATTACAATTTGGATTCTACCTTCAATATCCCATTGAAACTGCTTTCTATAATATCAGTAATAAAAATTCATAGTAGTTCTCTGAGTATACAATGCAATAAAAAGATGAGGTATTATAAAATTGTAAACCTGAAACCTATCTAATTTTACTAACCAATGTCACCACAACAAATTTAACAAAAATAAATAAAAATATATAAATTTATATTAATGCAGGGCTACATCAAAAAACAAGAAAAAATCAAACTATTTGACTTTATACCTAATGAAATTGGAAAATGAACAGCAAACAAAGCCTTGAGTATAAGAAAAGAAATAATAAGGAGCAGAGTGGGATAAAAGATATAGAGGCTAAAAAACACAAAAAAATCAATAAAACCAAGAGCTGGTACTTGGAAAAGAAATTGATAAATCTTTAAACAGATTCAACAAGAAAAAAATAAAGAAAATAAAAATAAATAAACTAAGGAACAAAACAGGAAATGTCTCTACTGACAGCACAGAAATACAAAAACAATTTTAAGAAACTACTACAAGCAATTATATTCTAAGAAATTAGACAATCTGAAAGAAATGGAGAAATCCTAGAAGCATACAATCTTCCAAAGCTGAATTAAGAAGAAACAGAAAATCTGAACAGACCAATTACTACTAATAAAAGAATTATTAATCAACAGCCTCCCAACAAACAAAAGTCTTGTACTAGATGGCTTTACAGATGAATTTTACCAACTGTACAAATTGGAATTAACAACTATTTATTTAAACTATTTTTAAAAATTCAATAGCAGGTAAAGTTCCTAAGCTCATTGTACAAGGCCACAATTACCTTGACTATTAAACCAAAGACATTACTATATGTCTCTATCTATCTATCTATCTATCTAGCTATCTATCTATCTATCTATCTAGACTGATAACTCTGATTAACACAAATGCAAAAATCCACAACATAGTATTAGCAAACCAAATTCAACAATACCTTGCCAAGGTTATGACACCTTACTGAGTTGTTTGTACAGTGTTGCCAACTTCAGCACATGATGGCAAGTTTGCCAACTTAATTGTCAGACTTTAGGGACAATGACAGCTCTCATTGCCACCTCAGTAAAAGAGTTCCAAAATTAATTTGAAAGGTAGACTAGGTGCAAGCATGGGTACATAGCTTTCCAAGGGGAGTACTTTGAAGATGACTGCAGTGATATTCAGCAATAAGATATGTAGCACTTTTTTTGGATGAATTCAGGAAATCACTTGTGCAACCTTGTATGACAAACCTACAGATAACTTCAACTCAAGGAAGAAAAGCTAAAAGCTTTCTCCTTAAGACAAAGAACAAGACTAGTATCCCCGCTTTCACCATTTTTATTAGCATTGTGGTAGAAATCCTTGCCACAGCAATCAGACAAGAAAACATATTAAAGTCATCCAAATTGAAAAATAAAAAATAAAACTGTTATTATTTGCAGATTACATGGTACTATATATAGAGAATTCCAAAGATTCCAACAAAAAGCTATTAGAACCAATAAGTGAATTTAGTAAAGTAACAGAAAACAAAATTTATATTAAAAAATCAGTTGTATTTATACACACCATTAACATACAAGCAGAAAGAGAAATTTTTAAAAATCCTATTTACAATTTTATCAAAACATACCTAGTAAATTTAACCATGCAAGTAAAAGACTAGTGCTCAGAAAATTATAAGATATTAAAGAGAGAATTTAAAGGAAATTCAAATTAAAGCTTATACCATACTCATGGATAGGAGGAATTAATATAGTTAAAATATCCATAGTACTCCAAACAATCTACAGATTCAATGCATTTTCTATCAAAATACGAAATGCATTTTGTACAGAACTAGAAAAAATAATCTAAAAATTTATATAAAACCATAGAAAACCCTTAATAGCAACAGAAATCTTGAGAAAAATGAAGGTGAAGGCAACATGCTACCTGATATCAAACAAAAGGCCAAAATAATTAAAGCAGCATTTTATTTGCACATAAATAGACACATAGATCAATAAAACTGAAGAAAGAGCCCAGAAATAAATCCATGCATATATGGTCATCTAATCTATTAAAAAGGAAGCAACAATATACGTTAGGGTCAAGACTGTCTAATAAATAGTGCTGGGTAAACTGAACAGATACATGCATAAAATTAAACTTGAACTCCATCTTATGCCATATGCAAGATTAAATTAATGAATTAAAGACTTAAATGTAAGATTCAAAACTTTAAAACTGCTAAAAGAAAACATAGACTGTAAAATTTCAGACATGACCCTTAGTAATATTTTAACTAACGTATCTCCTCAGGCAAGAGAAAAAAATAAACATATAGAGCTATACAAAACTAATAAGTTTTTGCACAGCAATGGAAACTATCAACAAAATAAAAAGGCATCCCACTTGAATGGGAGAAGATATTTGCCAAAGATGATGCATCTGATAAGGAATTAATATAAAAAATCTTCAAAAGTTCATACAACTCAACACCAGAGAAAACAAACAATCCAATGAACGAATTGGCAGAAGACCTGAATAAACATCAATTCAAAGAGGACATGCAGATGGCCAATAGACATAAGAAAAGATGCTCAATGTCACTAATAGTCAGAGAAATGCAAACACAAACTACAATAAGATGTTACCTCACACTTGTGAGAATGGCCATCATCAATAAATCAACAAACAAAAAGTGTTGATGAGGATATGGTGAAAGAACACTTGTGCACTGTTCATGGGACTACAAAATGGTGCAGCCACTATGAAAAACTGTATGAAAGTTTCTCAAAAATTAAAAAAAAAATACAACTAGATGTATTTCATGACTCTGCAATTATACCCCTGGGAATTTATTCAAAAAATTCAAAACACTAATTCAAAACAACATATTCACCCCTATGGTCACTCTGTGATTTATAATTGTTAAGATACAGAAACAACTGAAATGCTCATCAAAAGACAATTGGATAGAGAACAGGGAGTTCATATATATTATAAAATGAAATATTTCTCTATCTTAAGAAATTAAATTTTACCATTTGCAACAACATGAATGGACCCAGAGTATATTATGATAAGTGAAATAAGTCAGACTGAGAAAAACAAATACCATAAGCTCTCATTTATAAGTGGAATCTAAGGAAGAAAATAAAAGAACAAAGAAAAGAGAAATAGACCCACATATACAGAGAATTAACTTATGGTCACTAAATGGGAAGGGAGTTGTGAGGTTGGGTGAAAAAGGTGAAGGGATTAAGTAGTACAAATTTCCGTTTTTTAAACAGTAATTAGGATGTAAAATACAGTATGGAGAGTATAGTCAATGACTGTAAAAATTATGTATAGTGTTAGATGGGTGCTCTACTTATTGGAGTGATCAATTCATAAACTTTATAAATGTCTAACCACTATGCTGTATACCTGAAATTAATATAAAATAATATTGGATATCAAGTATAATTGAAAAAATAGTGACTGGGATATATAGTACAATATAAGGCATATAGTCATCAATATTCTAATAACTATGTAAAGTGTCAGATGTGTAATGGATTTATTGGGGTTACTACTTTGTGAGGTATATAAATGTCTAATCGCTATGTTATTTTGTAGAACTGGAACTAATAAAAATATCACAAATTTTTTCTTATTTGTTAAACTTCATGGACATTCTTAATTCTTAAGCTTCTTGACCAGTGGCATTTTATACTGTTTATGACTCCCTCTCTGCACCTTTTTCTTCTGTTGACTTCCATAATATCATGCACTCTTCTCTTCCAAAAACAGTGGGCTATTTTTACACTACTTCCATCATTTTCTATCATATCCACTCACCCGTTTAAATAAAGATATTTTATAGGAATTTCTGCTAACCCACTTATCATTTTTCAAACTCTCACTGTGTGATCTCAGCCACTTACATGGTTTTAACTGTAACTTATAAGATCAAAGTGAGGATACCCATGTCTATCTCTACACCTAGTTTCTTTCATGATCTTCAAACTCTTACAGTATTGACTATACCCATTTGAGATTTGAGTGCACTTTAAACTCAATATATTTAAAATGACATTATTTTAATCTTAAGTCTTCCCTTCCTTATGTATTCCATAAATTGATTACTGGACCTTCTAATTGTCTTATTATCCCAAAAGAAATAAAACCTTGAGTAATTTTTAGTACCGATCTATCATTTACTTCTCAATGCATCTAATCAATTATAACTTATTTGTTGCTTTTTCTTGTAAATATTTTGCAAATCTGACCTTTCTGCCTCATCTTCTCTACAAATACTCTTAATTTTCTGTTTAATCACCTATGTTTTGCTGCAAAATTTTCCTACCCAATCTTTTTTCCTTTAATCTCAACTCCTTGAAATTTATCTTTTGCATTACTATTGTCAGAGTGTTTTTTATGAATTAAAAATTTGACAAAATAATTTTCTCCTTCTTAAAGGTTTACTGTACTTATGTGTTTCCATTCTCCACACTTTCCATTGAATACATAAAAAAAGCACCACAATAAGTGATGCAAAATATAAATAGATCTGGAATGGTAGTTAAAATTCATTCATGCAATTAAAGTAGTTTCTATGAAAAAATATTCAAATGAAGCCCTGAAGTCAATGGAGATGAAAACTCAGTAGCTTGTATGTAGGGAATTCAGAAATATTGTATCCAATAGCAACTATACATTATTCTCCTATTTTTATCTGTCCTGAACTCTATCTCTCAGGTACGTAATGTTAATTCAGTGAAGGAGTTAGGGAGTGATTCTTTGTATATTAGAATGTTGAATTAACACAGAAGAAGGCTAAACATGGGAGAACTATAGAAGTGAACTCCAGGAATTATAATTTTTTTTATTGTTAGACTTATTGGGATGACATTTGTTAGTAAGAATTACATAGGTTCCAGTGGTGCAATTCTACATGGGCATTATAATTTTTCAATTGTTTCCAGCAAGTTGTCACCTAAGACTGATTCAGAGTATTCAGGTGTGCCAAAGCAGTGTTCTTGAAATTATTTTTTTCTGACATTTTATCTATTTTTCTATTACTACCACCTTTACTCTATTCAAACATATATTTATGGGTTTGCTTTAGGGGACAAGTGAAAATTAGTTGGTTTAACAAATAGATTTCAGTACCATTCATGTAATAGGTATACTTCTAAATTCTGAAAGAATAGCCATCAAAAGGAGTAGGAAAATGGGAGTTGAAAAACTTATCAATTAATAATTAATAGAAATTCAAGAAATAATAAAAACTATGAAAATAATGAAATGAAGTAAGGGCATAAAGCATAAAGAAGATCTCACTAAGTCAATGACATTTAAGTAGAGGTATAAATGAAGTGAGAAATTGAACATGCAAGTCCTTGGAAAATGAACATTGTGGAAAGAAGAAAGAACAAGTTTGGAGGCCCTAATTCTATGATCTTAACACATTTGGTTTGAAAGCTCATATAATAGTTACCCAGTGGTGTTTCTGTTTTAATTTAACATCAGTCAGTATTCTACCCAATGACTTTCAGAAAGAATTTATCAGACACATCTTGAATCCTGCTGTAAGTTAAGTAAGTGAAATGAATTATTCTAAACCTAATATTAAGAATAACAGGCAATAAATTTTAGAGATTCTTTCTCAGTAAAGTTGCTTCTGGTTTGTATTTCTCGGTTGTTTGAGGTTAATAAAATTCTGTAAAACATGGACTATATAAGAAGAAACAAAATTGCCTTAGTTTGAGAAGGAAATAGAGATGTCTATCAGGTAAAAATAATTATTTAAATACTTAATGAGGTACATAAATAATCATGAGGATGGGGAAGAAAATGTTACTTAAGAATGCAGAAAAAATACATATGAAAATAATCAGCATGTGGTTGACATTAGTAAATAATATATCATTTATGGCCTTGCTAGGTAAATATTGATCATTTGATGTGTTTAAAATGATCAGCTTAACATAAATATAAATAAAATTAAAATGCATACTTTTATGATGTTAGAAATAAAATATAAAGCATATATATTTTAATTAGAAAAGAAAATTCATATAATAGATACCAAAAAAATAAGTTGATAGAATAAGAGCAAATTTTTAGTTCTGAAGATAAATTTAAAATGAATCATATTATTAAAATAAAAGGACTCTCAGGTTAGATTTATAAATAAATTCATTTATGTGATATTTAGAAGATAAATTTCTAAAGTAAATTGTATGATATAGTTAAAATTAGATGTTAGACATAAATATGTCAGCTAGATATAACCAGAAAAAAAGAAATTCAGATCATGATTATAAAAAGATCAAATTCAAAATGATTCATAATGAATCAAGACAATAAATATTTTAGAAGTCTTTGACAAAAAATACAATTTACAATGAAGTTATAATAGTTATAATAGTCATAAATTTTATTCTCTATATGCTATGCTGTTAAAATGTAAAAATAAAGTTTTCTTTGAAATACAACTCAGCTTGGACTGCTTCAAAGGAGTAGTGAGAGAAGAGAGAAGCATTCAATTCTTGAGGCATATACTAACGCTTCCATTAAAAAGGCAGTAGAAAGGATGATTGCTTCCATTCTTTTTCACAACTTTTATAAAGCCTAGAAGATTCTCAAGCAAAAGAAAAACAAAGTTTCAAGAAACAAATGACACAGTGCATATTCATTATTTCTTAGCCCATGAGAATACAGGTTTGGAAGCTTCAGTAGAAACATCTATTGAGAAAATTCCTGAGGAGAATTGCCCAGTTGAGAGAAATATCTGCCATTAAGGGAAAACTCATCAAGAAGATATAATAATACATAAACCTAAGCAATTCTATAATATAATAGTAAGTATAAGCAGCAGTCAAGGTGACATAGGATTAAAAACACCCTGACAGGATTCTGCAGACAGTAAATAGAGAAAAAAAAATCTATTGTGAAGAAAACAAGGCAATACGTTTTTGAGCATTAAAATATCTGTTACTTTACAAAATGCTGATCTGTCCATTAGGATTACATACTATTAGTAGTAAGAAACCCCAAAAACCTAGAATAAGTTTTTAAAAGTAAGTAGTATTTTCTCTCACATAACAAGTCCTGCAATGGGTAATCCAAAACTGACAAGGTGATGCCACATTAACATTATGAACCCAGGCTTTTTTTCATTTTCTCTTTTGACTTCCATAGCTTATAACTTTTATTTTTTGTCCATCACATGGTCACAAGATGGCTGCTTTACTACCAGCTTCATGTCCAAGTAAAAAATAATAATAATAAAGGTTGAACAACAAAGAAGTTGGCCCCTATATCAGGAATTCCAAATCTTTCATAAATGTTAACTGACTCCTTCCATCTGATTGCCTCAAACTGTTTTATGCTTATTCTGTGGTACAAAGTACACTGGAATCTATAGTATTTTAGCTGGGAGTATTGCTTCCATTAACAAAATTGATATCCTATAGATAAGAAAAAAGAGGAAATGGATAAGAAGATGTAAACTATCTGCCATAGATGAGGATGATAATTGATAGTTTTTCATGTGTTTATTAGTGGGGTTTTATTATATCTTTTAATAAATTTATTTAGCATTTATTGTTTAGCATTTTTCAATTACAGTAGATGTACCTTATTATAATAGTTTCAGGTGCAACATAGTGACTAAACATTTATATAACTTACAAAATAATCACCTGATTTTATTGTTTCTTTACCTGGTAAAATAAAAAGTTAAGATCACATATTAGCCTACAACATTACTTTTTTGTTTTACTGCTTCTTATACCTTTTAAGTCTTAGAATCACCTGGTTAATTCACTTTCTCAAGGTCATTTCCCCTGCAAATGACAATAAAAAGTTGATTTCATATTTTTCTATGTCCAAAGTCCATTCTGTTTGCAAGAAAATCGATTGCCTCTCACAGACTACTGACAGTTAACTCAATCACACATGTAGCTTAAAAACCTTAACTTCCTTCCAAGCAAGTTTCATACTCACTTCCCAATATAGGGCTCAAATCTGTCTGCTTGTTTTCTGGTCACTTTTTCTCCTTCAACTACACAAATAAAATAACATAGCACATCACATGTTCCACACTGAGAAAAGTAAATTAGTAGAAAAACTCAGAAAGATTTATAGTCTCTCCTTTGGCTGTTCAAATTAAATTACATCTAATAATGTTTCCATTTTGACCTTTATTATATGAGTAATTATAGACCTGTGAAAGGTGTTTAAACAATGAGAAAGTTTTACTTTGATAGCATTAGAATAACCAGACATAAAATAACTCTTCAGATGTTAAGTCACAAAGGTAGGTTTTAATTCTTGGATTCTCTTTAAAAATACATTTATTTTTTTCACTTATGGAAATAGCTTATGAATAAAATTTAGCTCAGAGAATTATTTCACTTAATTCTGGTGAACAATTGGCTGCTTACACCTTTTCAATCTCTAAGTAAGTCAGTTACTTTAATTTACATAACTAGGAGATTAGAGTTAGCAGAGAGAAGAAGAGTGAAGCATAGCAGATGTTATGACACCTTACTGAGTAGTTTGTACAGTGCTGACAATGTAAGCATATGATCGCAAGTTTAGAAACTTAATTGTCAGATTTTGGGTATGGTGACAGCTCTGATGGCCATTCCAGGAAAAAAGTCAGACACAATTGTTTGAAAGTTGGACTAGCCATTGGCATTGGTGCATATCTTCCCAAGGGGAATTCTTTGAAGGTGACTGTAGTGATATTTTGCAAAGAGGTATGCAGCACTTTTTCTAAGATGAGTTTGTAAAATTAATTGTTTGAACTTCATAGGAGCTTTTAAGTTTTCAAGCAAAAATTCCTAAAAGTACATAAATAATATATATCTTTGAGGCAATTAAATCACTTTGAATTAAATATTTATTAAGCAGAATATTTTACCTTAGAATGAAAGTAGTTTTATATAGAGAGATAGAGATGCAAATATAACACAAATAATGTGACAGCCAAATTAATTTTGATTTGAAGTGATTATTTAGTTACAAAAAATAATGGGATAAGTTTTTATTGTTTAAATCACTGTTCCTTCACTTCCTGTTTCACACACTGTGATCAATAAATGATTAAAAAATACCTTCTGGAATAAGTTGACTATATACACAGTTTTAAATGGAACAGTAGAATTTTTTCATATTTTCTGACTTTCCCATCATTTTAATATAAATGTCAATTTTGCCCCCTTTTTAATTTTTTTGTAAAAATTTGAATGTGTTGTTTATTTATTATAAGGGTCTATAATAATCAATGTGTTCAGTAAAACTACTAGTGTGAAAAAAGACTAAGTTCTGTTTACTTTATATAGTCAGGGCCAGACTTTTTGAGCTAAATATGATTAGACACTGCTCCCTTGCTTGTCTGCAGTGACAGGAAAGTCAAGAAGTGGTTGCTAAGCTCCATCCAGCATGTGGGAGCCAGGTGTCTCTCGATGCACATGAACTACTGAACAGGCTCACCTAAATGTTACTTTCCATCAGGTTAGGAGTGTGGGATACAGAGACTGTGAAAGTTACTGTTATTTCTACCATCATTCTGCCAAAAGAGATTCTTTCTGCCCTACATTCAGTTAGATTCAAACTTTTCAGAATCATGTTTCAGTTCAATGAGTTGTTAGCCATTTTTCTTTATTACACTGAAACTTTTGATGGGACATTACTACATACCAACTAGTAGTCAGAGTGTTCATTTTATTTATTTTCTTTTTGGTGTATGCTTATGAATTTTTGCAGTGTGACCACTGGAGTAGTGCATCATCAGAGTGTTCAGTGTGGTATGCTCTACAGATATTTTTACTGGTCATATAATATTTGATGAGTATTTTATTGATATATACATGAGGTCAAATGTCTACATTTAAAACTTACATTAGTTTAATTGAAAAAAATAATATTTAATTACAGAAGGAACCAAAAACATTGAAAATCTTACAAACAATTTTGAGTCCAAAAAAGTGAAGAGTTTGCAAACATGATATCAAAAACAATTGAAAATATTACATCCAGGAGAAATTTATGAGGCTAAGTTTTTTGAAGTAGTTGAGAGTTTCTATGAAACTAGCTTAGAATATATCAGCATGTGGAAATGCAGGGTAGGAAACACTGAGTTGTTAAAGTGGATGTTACTTAAGAAGATACCTAAATGGAAAGAACTACAAGACACCCATTATAAAAAACTCACCACACACAAAGAAACAAAAGAAACTTGTGTATTTGATCAGTGGACCTACAACTGTGAGCAGTTGGATACATGGAATAAAAAAAACATTTCTGTATCTGCTTGATGGGTAAAGATTTATTATTTATTAAATTAGCAAAAAACACCTATACTTGGAAAACTTTTGTAATATTTTAAGGTTTATTATTTGTTTCCAGGAAGTACAGCAGCTGTCAAAAGTGTATTTCTGTTACCAACAGTTGGTGGTCAAAAAAAAATTAAGTGTTGCGATAATGAGAGCTCTATTAGTTATAAAACAAAATTGTGTCATGGAATATGAGAAGTTTTATGATAAGGTATTAAAAGACTAAAATTTACTGTGTAAGATTACTTCATTGAAGAAATATTCATAGTATGATCTTGGTGAAATACAGTTCCTTTTTGTGTCTACCTAAATTTTTGTATAAGTTCTGTCACTAAAGAATAATTTTTAGCTCAATATGTTCATGTAATAAAATTTTGTTATCATCTTACTTTTTCATAAATACAGAATATAATATAATCTTGTCCTGTTTTTGTCATCCTAATATTCCATTTTTGTCTTAAAATAACATGGCCAGCCTATCCTGGAATCAAGCAGCTGGTCAGTCAATTTCCCTAATAACAATTTCTAGGTAATTCCCAGACTGCTTAACCACAACTTTTCATGTTTAAAAACACAACACAGCAAAACAAGGTACTACTACTCAAAAGGTTACCAAACAAATTAGCCATATTAGAAAGCAATATCATACACTCAAAATCTGCATAGCCTTCAATAATCAACATGTTAAAATATAATTTATATTGAAGTAATCTTTCAAGAACACAGAGTTTACCATTAAATATCCATCTTGCTGGTGAAGAAAAGAAAAGCAATCAAAAGCATAAGTTCACCATGGACCTGTCCAGAAGTTATCATTACAATGCTTCACCTTTATATCTGCCATCAACTCACATATTGATCTTGACATGGCCAATTTATTTGACCTGTAAATATTTACAGACTTAAATTTATCATCTTCTTTTTTGCTGTATCTGAATCAGTTCAATCTACTAAAATTATGCATAAAAATTTTGAGAGGATTTTCAAGATGTTGTTCATAAACCCTGGGGCTGTATTCTACAATGGACTATTTTTATAGTCTTCTGTATTAATGTTTAATGTTTACGATTTCATTGCATATTAAGATGTCCTTTCCCATCATTTCTGCAGGATTGTCAAAAACGTACTTCAGTTCTCTACACTGCCAAAGATTTACACTAAAGGAATAAAGCAAACTACCAAAGAATACACTAAGACATTTATACTCATATAACCTATGTTGTTTGAAGCACTCTGTGACCCCCTTTTTTTTTTCAAATAGTAAAGAATCCCACTCCTGTCATACTACCTTAATGTAATCAAGCCATAGCACAAACTCACCTGGAAATACTCTACCTTTTTTATATCAAATATTTATGCCAACCATAGGTCTTCCTCTGCTGTCTATCATGGATCATCAATCTGTATCTTAATACAGAAACAGCCATATGCATGTCAGTGCTTGCTTGGGTATTCAAATCAATTTCAGTATCTTAGAGAAATATGTAAATTTTTTTATCTAGAACTGATTTGAATTTTATAAAACAAAGATCCCTCAAAACCATTGGTCATAAAATAAATAATCACATATGCCTATGGTATACTCTTTCCTAAATAAAAATATTGAGCACATAAATTCATGTGACCCTGTAAAATTTCAGACTTTTACATAGAATATCTACTTTCAAATAGTTTAACTCTGATTCTCATTTATGTCAATGTGAAGGTTCCCTATTACCTCATCTTTCTTATCATGAGAGGTTAAAACAAATACTTTAATTGTTTTGCTGGGTCCACTTTGTCTTCTGAAACCATTCTGACAATAATTTGTTAACTAGAATGGGAGAAACTCTTGGACAAATTCTAGGATATGGTTTGATTCAGACTCAGCCAGAAAATGTGCCAAAGTTCACAGATAGTACAAGAACTAACACAAATTTAACCAATGCAATAAGTTCTTCTCTTATGTCACATATTACTATCAGAGAATTTAGTTCATGAATTCATTCTAGAAGATGTTTTACATACCTCACTGCTGAATATCACTATGGTCACTTTGAAGGACTCTTCTTGGGAAGCTGTGCATAGATGTCAGTGCCTAGTCCACTTTTTAAAGCAATTTTGAAACTCTGTCTGGAATGGGTATCATAGCTGTCATCATATTACCCCTGATGTCCTGAATGCCATCAAATTGTCTTCCTTTCAATATCTTCTTTACCTTTTGGTAAATAAAAAAGTCATTGGGTGCCAGATCAGGTGAGTAGAGAAGGTGTTCTAATACAGTTATTTGTTTACTGGCTAAACATTCTCTCACAGACAGAGTCGTTTCAGCCGGTACCTTGTTGTGATGTGAGACCCATGGGTTCAGGTCATTTATTGTCTAACTTTTGCATGCAGCATTTTAGCACTTCTAAGTAGTAAACTTGGGTGACTGTTTGTCCAGTTGGTACAAATTTATAATGGACAATCCCTTTGATATTAAGAAACATTAGCAACATTATTTTGACTTTTGACTTGGACTGATGATATATTTTTTGTCATAGAAAACTGGCTGATTTTTATTGTGCACTTTGATGCTTTATTTCAGGGCCATATTTGTACACCCATGTTTCATCACCAGTGATAACATGGCAGAAAACTTCATCTTTTCTCTCCAAAAAATCTTGGCAAACTTTGACTCTCTTTTGCTTTTGTTCATCAGTGGGCTCCTTTAGGACCATTTTACCATAAGTATTTCTCATGCCAAGATTTTCAGTTAAGATTTTCCTGTTTCTCTATTGATGTTTACTTGATCTGCTATGCTTCTCACAGTCAGCTGACAATTTTGATGCACAATTTGAAAAAGTTTTGCTATGTTTTCATCAGTTCTGCTTGTTACTGTCTGCCCCACCTTGCTTCATTAGTTACACTTTCTTTCCCCTCAGATAAATATTTTATGCATTTTGTATCCTCTTTATACATTTTCTTAATTGCATTATTCCCATAGACTTGGACTAAAATATCTCTGATTTCACTTTCACATTTTCCATGTTTAACAAGAAATTTAATATATGCTCATTGCTCTAATTCAAGTACTGAAAATATCGCAATGGCACAGAAAAACACACAACAACAATAATCAATGCCGCTCTGTAAGACACTGCCACATGTCGACGTGAACACAGCTGTGAGACACAGATATACCGAGGTAATGAAACCTTATTGAGTTGCTTTTATAGTGATTCCAATGTAAATGCAGGGTGGCAAGTTTTTGAAGTTAATTGTCATACCTCATATATCTAAGCTGTTATTACTTAGCCTATAGGGCAAATTGAGGGAATTGCTATTTTATAACAGGGATGTTGTTTTAAGGTGGACACATTTATCACCCTCCATCCAGTACACAATGATGCTGTTTCTAGTAACTGACAGTTACCGTAGCAGAGAAGAGAGGAAGTGTAGTAGGGACAGTGGAATATTTTGGTTCCTCTTCCAAATATCCATAACCACGGTAAAGAGAAATGTGATATTCAAACCACACAGAAGAAAGGAAAACAAAAATGTAGATGTTACACATCTAGTCTAGTGACCTCTCTATATCTTTCCTTTGTGTCATGAAAAAATCCCTGATACTTTGCTGCCTAAATCATCGTGGCAACTCACATGGCCATTTCCTCTTTCCTCATGTTATTTCTTCTTTCTCTTTCTTTCAGTTTTTGTCTGGATTAATGTGTTCTTTGAAAAAGGAACTCTGGTACACTGCTGGTGGAAGTGCAAACTGGTACAACCACTGTGGAAGGCAGTGTGGAGTTTCCTCAGAAAATTGGGAATGGAGCTACCATTTGACCTAGCAATCCCCCTTCTAGGGATCTACCCAAAGAACTTGAAAACCTTTGTCCGCAAAGACTTATGTACCCCAATGTTCATTGCAGCGCTGTTCACAGTGGACAAAACATGGAAACAACAAAAGTGCCCTGCGACAGATGACTGGATAAAGAAGCTGTGGTACATATATACAATGGAATATTACTCAGCTGTAAGAAAAGATGAAATATTTCCATTTGCAACAAAATGGATGGACCTGGAGATCATCATGCTAAGTGAAATAAGCCAGACAGAAAAAACAAAGAACTGTATGGCTTCACTCATATGCAGAATATAGAACTGAAAGCAAAGAAAAAAGAAATGAACAAACAAATAACCCATGGACACAATCAATAGTTTATTTGGGGAGGAGTAGGTTAGGGAGGGGAGAAAGGGGAGGGGGTGGGAGAGGAAGAGGGGAAGCTAAATATAAGGTGATGGAAAGAGAAGTCACATTGGGTGGTGAACTTATTATACATCAAGTTGACAATGCACTGTAGAATTGTATGCCTGAAACCTATGTAATCCTTGCTAACAGATGTCACCCCAATAAGTCCAACAATAAAAATGAATTTAAAAAAAAAAGAAAAAGTTCTATCTTTTGCATATTTTTCAAGAATATGCTATTTCTCTCTTAGGGAACAAGTTACTTTACACTTGTATACTTATAAAATGCATGCCTTCAGGTATTATACTAACTTTGAGTAAGAAGTGTAGTCCCAACAAGGTTTTGACTATTAGCTAGAAGGAAGGGGTGAACCTTGGGAATAACATCATCTCACATTTTAGATTGCAATTTGCATTTCCAAACATATATAAAATATAGACACATTTCACATTATAAAGATTGGTTTCTCACCAAAATTCCTCAACAGTGCTTTATAAGAGAAATATTGTCTGGTCAATATAGCATCAACTGTGTAAGATCTTATAATTACTTTTCTTTCGCATAAGTTGGGTTTACATTATAAAGCCACATTCCTTTAAATTGGACTTGAAGGACACTGAGTCTATTTGCTCATTGCTGATTTATGGAGTTTTCTTTCTTTCTTAGGCTTTATATAAGGGTGCTTGTCATCAACAGAAAGCTATAAAACAGTTGTAAAGGGCAATTCTTTTTAACCAATCATTCAAAGACATCTATGATTTTCTACCACTTTGGTTTATATTTTATCTGTTCCAGAATGCACAATGGCTTATATTTTTTTCCTAATATTATCTCTGCTTTTATGTTTCTGATACCTTGCTCATGCCATTTTTGCTGTACTTTCTATTTTTTTCTCTGTCTAAATATCTTGCTTACTTAATTTTCAGGTTTCACTTCTCACATTATTTTTACATGAAGACTTCCTTGATCAGTTCAGGTACCAACCATCTCTAACTACGTAGCTTCAACAGCACTGTGTATTTCCTTTATTAATCTTATATGATCATTATTGTAGCAATTTTTTACAAAATAAGTTAAGTTTTATTTATCTTAGGATTTATTAGAGTAGGTTCTTGAGGACATAGTTGTTCTCTATAAATGTTTTCTCATTAAATAAACAAATATACAAGTGTTTATAACAGAAAAGTAAATAGAAAGACACTTAAAAGAAACTAGAGGTTTTCTGAAGTCCTAATGTATATTTATTTGATGATAAATGAAGTGTGGACAATATACTCACACAATATACTCACAAGCACAAATGTACACACACACACACACACACACACTCACGCACAAGCACATAAGCACACACACACACACGCTAAACACCTTCTATTTTACCAATGTATGTGTAACCGCCTTTTCAAAACTATATTCTATTGGATTACCCAGTATAAATGCAGATAAGCCTCACTTTACTGAGTTCATAATGGTTGCTATGACAATATTGCACATTATAAGAAATCTGGGTTTTAGTTTAAGAAAAAATTGAAAGTGAATTCTGGCTTTTAATTTCTAATGGTGTGAAACTGAGTAAGATATTTAACTTTCTGAACTTTAGTTTCCAAAATTGTAAAAACTGGACAAAACAGAATTATTCTTAAACTTATATGAAACTAATATAAAACATTTAGCATGGTTTCTTAAGTAGCAAATGTTCAGTAAATTTATTTTTTTTCTAAATTTGAAATTGTGTTTTGGATATTTTCATATATGCATATATTTAAATATTTGAGATTGTTCTTTAAGGATTTCTTACATATTTATTTTTTCCTTCTTATGTAGACTGTGATCTCAAGGTACTAAATATCATTTCTTTTTTTCTCTACATTGGAAATAATATTGTTGCACACATATTAGACACTAAAGAATGTTTACAAAAATCACACATTAAAGAACTCATATAACAAAATACTAAAAATCATTGAATATTTACTTTTAATGGGTAAACTTTTTTTTTAAGGATGTGGGGAGGAAAGCATTTGATTTATTTATTTTTTATTTGATATGTAGCTGTATTTCAATGAATCTCTTTTAAAAAGAAACTCATTCTATGGACCTAGAGGGTATCTTATACTAAATAAAATAAGTCAGACAGAGACTAATACCATACAATCTCATTTATATGTAAGAGCTAAAGAACAAAACAAACAGACAAAAACAAACAACAGAAACAGACTCATAGATGAAGAGAACCAACTGATGGTTACCAGATTGGAAGAGATTTGGGGGCTAGGTGTAAAAGGTGAAGAAATTAAGAAGTACAAATTGGTAGTTACTAAATAATTATGAAAGTGTAAAATGCAGTATAGAGAATAAGGTCAATAATATTGTAATAACTATGTATAATGCCAAGTGGTTACTAGATTCATCAAGGGAATCACTTTATTAATTGCATATATGTCTAACCACTATGCTGCACACCTGACACTAATATAAAATAATATTAAATGTTAACTATAATTAAAAAATAAAACTCATACTACACTAATATATGACCAACCTATTAGAAAAGAGACTGAAATTGATATCAGTATTTTGTGGTAAGCTTTTCTACTATTTACCAATATCTGATTATTATGTAATACCAGATGTGTGGGGAGGTTCCGTTTCCTTTCTCTGTTGAAATTAGGCATAGCTATTCAACTCTCAATGGCTAATAAAATGTGAATGAAGGGGCCCCATATCATTTCAGGCTGGAAATATTTAATTGCTGCTTTTTATGTTTTCAGTGTTTATTCTTTGGCCAAGGCAGTTTTTAGAAAGTGTCATGTAGATATAGCAGCTCCAAAAGATTGAAGCAGTCAGGATTGCTAACTATGAAGTATGGCTGCCCTGAAGAGTCACACATACCTGCAACAAATTTTGATTTAGTAAGAAGTCAACATTTTTCATGAAAGTTTGGGTTTAGCAGAATTCTAAACTGGCTTGCTAGTGCATGTACCCTGTCTAATTCTTTCTTTGGATTGTGAGGGGACCTGTAACTATGACAACACTGTTACTCCCTTGATTAAATATCTCGTAAGAAAAAGGTGTTGGGATAGTCATATTTGTTACATTATAGTCAGTCTTCTGTAGTTGATTGGAGTGTAATTTTCCTGCTGTCATGAAAAAAAAAACAAGCCACTATATTGCAAAAACAAAAACAAAAAAAAACAAAAACAAAAACAAAACAAAACAAAACAAAAAACCCCCACATGCTAGGACTTGATGGCAAACTCTAGAAGCTGAATGTAACTGGCAGCCAGCAAGAAAACTGGAGCCTCAGTTTAAAACTGCTAGAAAATAAAACCTACCAACAATTTGCACAGTCTGGAAATAGATCTCAAGTCTCAGATGAAATCACAAACCTATCACACAGCTTGATTTCAACCTGGTAAGATGCTAGTTAAACCACTTACATCATGCCAACCCTTCTGATTGTAGAAACTGTGAGACAATAAATGGAAACTGTTTTAGAGGTTTTCATTTTTTTTGGCTTCCCTGGGCCATATTGAAAGAAGAATTGTATTGGGTCACATGTAAAATACACTAACACTAACTATAGCTGATGAGCTAAAAATAAAATTACAAAGAATCTCATTATATTTTAAGAAAGTTCACAAATTTGTGTTAGATTACATTCAAAGTCATCCTGAGCCACATGCATCCCATAGGCCATGGGTTAGACAAGCTTAAATTAACTCATCAAGTTTGTATAAATTGTTATTTAGGAATATAAAACCAAATATAAAACAAGTCATTCAAGTTTTGATGCTGCTTGTTCCTTTTGTATCACCTAGCTTACTTTGAAAGACATAACATTCTAAGCAGATATATTAAAGATGCTGCTTTTATAAACATGAAATAAGACTCTTACTTATTGGTTAAAACTCCATTTGTAAATAAGGGTAGTCTGCTAAATTTTTAAAATTAATGTTGAAGAACTTCCATTTTTCTGATTCATTTTGCATTTTATTGCATCATAAAAATGAGACAAACATAAAAACAATCTAAATAAAGTATTTTAGGAGTTGACAATTTTTTTCAGTAAAAGAAATAAGAATTATTGAATACTTTAGGATATTGAATATTTTTGTATTTACACATTGAAACAAAATGTAACTATATTTTTTTAAGTAAGTAGGAATAGTACTCTTATATTTTGAATCCTGGAGAAGTTTACCAAAAATTAATGCAAAATAAATTGAATAATAAAACTTTTTCTTAATAGGTAAAAAAATAATCTTACGTCCAATTATTCTAAAACACCAAGCTTTGAATAAAAATATTATTGAGATAAACAATTACTGAACTTATACATTTATACAAAGAAAATACACTAAAACGCCACGAGGGTATGGCTCTATTATTATAAAATTTTAAATAAGTTAGAGAAATAATTGTTCAAAATAATTGAAAAACCACTACAGTACTAAATATGAAGTAAAATCTGCATTATAAAGTATTATTCAAGCACATGGCCAGATTTTCATATTGGAAAATGGTCAACTGAATTCATGATAAAAATAAGCTTCACAATGTCTTCCAACTCCACTGATGTACTTTGTGCACTTGCTCACAGATGCTTGCATCTACTATTAGAGTATAATTTACTTGACTTCATATTCTTCATCTTCTGCTAAAAGAAAAATATCCCTGGGAATAATGTCACTTTAATTCTCATTAAGCATTTATATTTTTAGTATAACTGTTTTATAATGTCCTCTCATAAGAAAATAAATAAATGGTCTTAATTTTTATAGAGAAGTGACAATGTGTTGAAGAATCAGAGTAAGAGAAACACTGGAGTAAAAAGAAGGAACAATAAAAGGAAGCCATGATTCAGAAAAACCCCAAACTGCACTAATGAATTTTTTTTCTATTTGCAACAGTTTCATGCATTCCAAAATGTACTTTTTAAGTTTAGATTAGCAATTAAACAAAGAAATGAGTACTGGAAATATGTTTCAGGATTGCACAGAGCAAAGGTAGTTAATTGGTATCTGTGGATGAATATTCAGAGTTAGTAAACCCCCCCAAAATTAATGCAAATCTTCAAAGGTTGTGCATTTTGGGGGAAGAAAATCCACAGCTTTCAAAAAATTCTTAAATACATTCATGTCAACAAAAATATAAGAACTAGTGACATATAGAATTAAAATGTTTCTAATACAAGCAACTAGAGGTTGTAATGGCAAAAGTATTCCGTAGCCCATGGGTGAGTCTATCCACATCACAGAGAGACCACGGCTTATATGTCACAAGCCAGCACTATCACCTATCATTGAGTATTATTTTTTACTTACCATATCCGTTAACAACAAAGGCAGAGAGAATAGGTAGTTAAGGAAGAGGATTGTTTTTGTTTTGGTTTTTGTTTGCTTTTGTTTTCTGTTGTACAGAGTCTCAAACTGCAAAATAAATGTCTCTCCAATGAAAGGTCAATAACATAAGTAAGTGCTATTTTTCATGAGACAAATACAAGCAACTCACCAATAAAGAAAAGAAAAAATACATTCATGTATCAATTATATAAAAAGACAAATTTTTTCTGATTTGTTTTTTAAATCATTATTTGCATAAAGACAATCTTGATATAAAACAATGGCATATTTTCACCAAAAATAATGAATGTCAGTTGAATTTTTAAAAAATTATGTATTAATATTTATGGAGAGCTCACTGCAAAGAAAAACAAAATACTTTTAATTTAAAATAATATATGTGGAAAAATAATTAAAAAGATGACTTATTTTGAGAGAGTTTTAAAATATGCTTTAGGAATCATTTATTTGCATGTAAAAGAAAATTCAAAATCATGGTCACTGAAACAAGATACAGGTTTATTTATTTCTCTTGTGAATCAAATCTGGTGTTTAGTAGTTCAGGGATGGTTAGACTGCCTCTAATTTTCAACGATATAGGTATTCTTTAGCGGGTTACTCTGCCATGTGACTTTCATTGCCAAATTACCTAGAACTCTAGACATCATGTTTGTATTCTATTTTAGAAGACTAAGGAAACACTGACTGAAGAAAAGTACTTACCTCCCCTCCTATTTAAAAACATTTCTGAGAAAACACATTATTCATTGATTAATATACTTCAAAATTTGTGTGTTAAATTCCTAACCCCCAATATCTCTGAATATGACCTTATTTGTAAATAAGGTAATTGAAGTTGTATTCATTAAAATATAACTTAAATGTCCCTAATCTATAATGACTGGTGTCCATAGATAAATATGTAAATTTGGACAATAGACATACATTTACACGAGGAGAACATGACCACCTAACAGTCAAAGAGAGAGGCTTCAAGGAGATATTTCTCTCACAGCCTTTAGAATAAACCAACCCTGATGAAACGCTGACTTTAGGCTTCTAATTTCCAGAACTGTGATACATTACATTTCTGGATTTTAAGCTGCTCAGTTTGTAATATTTTGTTATGTCAGTCCTAACAAATTACTACATAACTTGAAACCCTTATGTTTCATGGTCAAATCTAGCTTTAAGGTTGACAAAGAGAGTCTTTATTCTAACAGAAAATGTGGAATTTTCTTACTAAAAAAGAAAGGATGGCTGTTGGGGAGACAGTAAGCAATGTCTGAACCAAAGTACAAAGGAAAAATCTCAAGTCCTTATCGTAATTCCTCTTGAAAAAATGTAAACACAGTTAAGTTTTGTTGTGTGCACCTCCATATGTATATTTAAGTGATATTCTCTACATGAACCCCACTTCTTCTTTGAACACTATTGCTCAAAATCAACTTCATGTTATACAGTGAAGCTAATAAAAGTCACTATGTACCATCTAATGTTAGTATAATGAAAAGACATTTAGCACACTTGGCACCAAAGACATTTAACACTGCTTCTGGCATAAAATATGTTTTAAATATATGTTTTTGGCTTCTATAAAATAGACAGTCTTATATACCTATACTTTATTATCTGACTTAAATGTTTCATCTACAAAGTGTTCCTTTACTCTTTCAGACAGAATTAATAACTTTTCTGTTGCCATTGAACTTGCTCCGAACTTTATTCTATCAATAGCATTCATATTGACTAACATGGATTGGGATAGAATTCACAAGACAGAGTGGGAAAAGCAGAAGGAGTTGTATTGAGTATGGTCAATGCAGAGTGGGTAGAGTCAAGAGAGACAACTGCCCTGATAAGAATCTGTGCTGGAGTTTTAAAAAATATGACCAGGAGGCTTTTCTGGGGCTGTGTTTTCTCAGAATTCAGGCATTTGTTTCCATGCAACTGCTGGTGTTGACCTAAGGCTCAGAAATTAAAGGCTGAAATTGTTTTGGGGGCTGTATCTGTATGTGTCAGCTCTTCTTGAACTTTTCTGAAAATAATTTTTTCTTTTTTTTTTTTTTTTTTTTTTTTTTTTTTTTTTTTTTTTTTTTTTTTTTTTGCTTTTTGGTATGTAGGTAGCTCCCTGGCTGGGAATCGAGCCCAGGCCGCAGTGCTGACAGCACCAGCACCGAAGCCTTAAGCCACTACACCATCAGGGAACTCCCTGATGTTCACTCTATACTGATCATTCCCCAATCTTTGATTAGCAATGAAAAGCCTCTGGTGAATAGGACGATGGTCAGTCCTCTGTAACTTCTTCAGAACCTGGTAGTGGCGTAGAGCTATCCCAACCTAAGAGATTGCCTATCTGTGTTAGCAGAGCAACTGGTTTCTGGAAACACAGGAATCTGTATTTAGGGTTTGGTTTTGACTGTAGAGAAAAAGCTGGTGTAGTGAGACTAACTTGGTTAGAAAGTTTAGAATACAGGGGCCAAAGGTGGTAAGACAAAGGTGGTTAGACATACAAGTAATGGTAGAATCCAAGATGTCCAAGACTAAGTATTTGCCCATAATGTCTACCTCTGGGCCTTTTTCTCTCTGAATTTGGAAGCTTATTGCCTTAGTTTTTCTATATTCTTCTGGACAATTCCTTTTTTATTTACCCAAAAGCAAAATTTTTCTTGTAACGTTACACAGAGTCTTCCTTGGGCTGCCACAAACATGTCTAGACCTTAATGGTTCTGTAATACTATTGCCACCAGAGAATTTATTTGATACTAAAGATCACTTAATATAGTGGGAAGATGTTCTAGGCCTTTGGTGATTTACTCAGTGAGCTCATAGTAGGTTTTAGCAGCAGTAATTGCCATGACAGCTCCTGTTCTTACTCTTGTGGTCATTCCAAAAAGGAGAATTAGCTGGATGGACCATTCGGATCTCAGAGTGCTAAAAATTGGGACTATGATAGTGACCAGTTGATATCCAGAAACTAAAGTGACCTTGGGGTCTAGAAATTCAATTATACATGTTCTAGTCCAGTTAGCAGGCAAGCATCTATTTGCAAAATGCTGACAGATAAATAAGCCCTCCAGGAAGTACAAACAAGCATAGATGGTGAAATAATAAATAAATAAATAATAACAATATAAAAAATAATAATAAAATAAAAACTGAAATCTCCAAGTAAAAAGAGGTCATGAACCCAACAGTGTGATGTTGTGATGCCAATAAAGAGGCCCCAAAAGGGTCTAGATAAGGAGTACTGGTACTGTGAATTTCTGGCTTCCAAAGTAATAGTTATTGAGTAGGGTAAAAAATTATTCTTTGAGAACTAGAGTAATGATGTTTTAACTCAAAGAAGGCTCCAGAAAATAAGTTAAGGTTGTGACAAAAATTTTCAGAAAACTTTGCTGAATTGCATTTTAGTGTCTTTAGGGGTATCTGCAGTAAGAGTGCTTGGTTTAGAAAAACCATTAAAAAGCATTATGTTAATTAAATTAATATTTGTTCAAAAATGTAATAGTAAAGGTAGTGTTACTACTTGAGGTCTCTTTCAACAGGGTATGGAAAAAGAATACTGGGTAGATTCTTTTGATGCATAAGTGTATGTGGTGCCTATTACATCGATTTAGGTATACAACAATCCTAAGAAAGGTTTTTTTCAGGTTCTAAGGGCAACCAGAAAATCTTGTTTTCCTTCGGCTAAGAAAGCATTGGTAGGAGTAATTAATCCATGTAGGGAGAGATTCCAAGCAAAGTGTAGGCTTAAGGAGGCTGCTAGAGAAACCCATTTCCTATCAGTGACAGCATAGGCCGTTCCTAGGGAGAAAAAAGAAGTTTACATAGATCCAGCAATTATATGTGTATGTGGAATTGGTGTTTTTGAGAATCTGTAAAATTCTTTGTGGTTAAGCAAGAATGTTCTCTTTTGGTGTAAGTAATTTCTTACCAGCCGTTAGAGGGAATAAGATTAGTAAGAGTTGAATGGTGGCCATCCTGTTAGATGTAGTAGGGGCAAAGTAACTAACAATGTGTTGGATAGTTCCAGCCAGAGGGGGAAACACAAGACTTCATGCGTTGGTCAAGAGCTATAAAAAGGATTCAAAGGAAAAGAACAAGTCATAAGAGCAGGGATATTAAATCATCAAGATCAATTATAACTTATCTGATGATTTCTTAAAGAGGAGTTTGAGTACTTCTGTTTGTTCATGTGAATAAGTGTCCAGGGCTTTCTCAGGCTTAGAAGCACCTTATCTGGTAACTAGTTCAAGAGTGAGCTTTATCTGAGACAGGTGTATTCAAAATAGGTGCCTGAGTATTTTCACCATGGTGGTCATCATTAGTAGAGACTGAAAGGGGTCTGTTTATACCAGTTGTAAAAGTTGAGTTTGATGTTAGAGTGCCTTTAAGAAGACTCAGTCTTCAAGGTTGACGTTTGCATGGTCTTGGGTTGGCAGGCAGTAATATGGCTCAGGAAGGTGTGTATTGGCATAGCAATGTAGTTTCTTAAGTGTCTGACTTAGGTTAGTAATTTAAGTAGCTAGGGAATTAAATTCTGTAACCAATAGAAGGTCTGTAGATAACAAGGACCTGGAGGATATTAATGGACTGACAAAAGGTATACACAGTTAATGGTTGATTAAAGGTGAATTTTAGACCCTCTTTTATGAGTAGAGCTAAGGCTGCTAGGATTTTAAGGTGAGGGCCAGCTCTTCGCTACTGGATCTGAATTTTTAGATACATAGGCTAGAGATTGTGGATCTGTACCTAATGGTTGGATTAAAAGTCTTAAGGTTATTCCCCTTCTCTAAGAAATAAAAATCAAAAGGGGCTTAGAGAGATTTGGGTGTATTGGGGCTGGAGCATCAGTCAGTGCCCTCTGAAGGATATGAAACACTTGCTCTAGTCCTGTGTTCCAGTGTAAAGCCTCATAACCTGGACCTTATAGATCTTTATATAAAGTTTTGGCTATAAGTCCAAACTGGGGAATCAAATCTGACAATATTCAGCCAGACTGTTGAAAAAGGGCAGAGTAAGTGGCTGTCATGTTAACAAGAAAGAAAATATTATTACTTGTCACATCAAGTTATACTCTGGGTTTTATCTTCATGATGTGAAGTTGAGGGGCTGAACAATCCTCATAGTATGTCAAACAAGAGGTTTGGTATTTTCTGGCTTATAATCTGTGATGACCATCAGTGGCAACTGATTGCATGAATTGCCCTTTTGGCCAGCATGGAAGCAGGATGGCCTTACTTCTTAAGGGGAAAAAAGACAGTCTTTTTTCTAATGTCCCTCGCTTTTGCAATGGGAACATGAGTCAGGGGTGTTGTCTTAGTCTTGTGAGGGCATTGCTCCAGTGTCCTTCTTGATGACATTTTAAGCAAATATTGAGGCTAGGATCAATTTTCTGGGGTCTTCCTTTGTGAAAGAGGTTTATTTCTGAGTAAAGCTTCATGGACAGTGCAGTGGCAGGAGCAGCAGCCATTAGTTGAGCCCTTTTCTGATTCTTCTTCCTATTTCACCTTTCTCTGGGATCTTTCTCAGAGTCATCTTGGTTATTAAAGACCTTGAAGATCATGTCTAATAATATGGGTAAGTTGTCTGGGGCATTAATCTAGATTTTGTAATTTTTTCCAAATATCTGGAGCAGTTTGCCTGATATGCATGAAAAAACTAAAAATACCCTTCTGACTAGTAAAATCTAGATTTATATATTTCTACATGGCATGGGCCAGGCAAGATTGAAAAAGGGCTGGATTCTCATTAGTCTCGTGAGTATTCTCTATGAACTTTTCATAATTAACAGGCTTAATTATGCTCTATTTCATGCCTTCAATGAAGCAAGTAATCATATGGTTTCCCCTGTGCCTGTCTTGGGTTTGAAACTGGTAGTTACAATTAGAATAGTGGTTAGGAACTGCCTCGGCTCTAACCTGATAATGATCAGACAGTCTGGTTGCTAATTTTTCTGCATATCTTTGAACTAAAGCCCAGATACCTTTATTTCCTTTTAAGGTGCAGCAGGTGATGAGAATAATATGTATATCTTATCAAGTGATGTCAAAAGCCATAATTAAACCCTAGAACTCCTTTATGAATTTGAAAGGATCTTCCAAATAATTGCCTAGTATGGTTTCAATCTGGGTCAAATGTGCCATGGAAAAGGGGATATGTACTCTGATGATGCCTGCTTCTCCATTATTGATCTCACAAAGTGGCAACATTGACTCAACTTTATAATGGATGTCACTACAAATAAGGCCAACAGGACTTTCACTCTCTGTTATGGGAGCAGAACCAAAGAGGAAGCAAGAGGGCTGTTGACCAGAGAAATATACAGGGAGCATCTAGTCTGCAGGGGCTTGTAGTCTCTGTCTGTTAGAAACTTGTGATAGCAAGGGGCCATCTGAAAGTTCAGCAGGGAAGATTGAGGAAACCTGGCTAGTCACCTGCAACATTGTTTGCTTAGGTCTGTCTCCTGACTAAGGGAAATGAAAGCCTGAATATAAAAAATTTCACACCATTTCTGTAATACTTCCCACATCATTCTATGAGGACAACATTATCCTAATACCAAAACCTGGTAAGAATAACACACACACACACACACAAACTATAAACCAGTATGTCTAATGAACACAGATGCAAAAATTTTAAACAAAATATTAACAAATAGAATACAAAAGTACATAAAAAAGATTATACACCATGATCAAGTGGGATTAATCCCAGAAAGACAAAAAGTTCAACATATGAATATCAATGTGATACACTACATAAACAAAATAAAAGATAAAAACCATATGATCATATCAATTGATGCAAAAAAACAACACATGACAAGATATAACATCCATTTATGATCAAAACACTGAATAAAATGAATATAGAAGGAAAGTACCTCAACATAATAAAGGACATATATTACAAACCCTCAGATAATATCATACTGAATAGGAAAAAACTGAAGTCTATTCCACTAAAATAAGGAACAGGACAGGGATGCTCCCTGTTGCCACTGCTATTCTATGTACTACTGGAAATTCTAGCCAGAGAAATCAGGTAAAGGAAAGGAAAAAAAAATCCAAATTAGGAGAGAAGTCAAAGTGTCACTATTTGCAGATGACATGATCTTTTATATAAAAATTTCCAAAGATTCCACTAGAAAACTACTAGAAAAAATAAACAGTAATACAGTAAAGTTGCAGGATGAGAAATCAATGTACAAAAGTCAATTGCATTTTTATATACAAACAACAAAATTTCAGAAAGAGAAATAAGAAAATCAATACCTTTTGCAATCATAACAAATACAACAAAATAACTGGGAATTAACTTTATTAACTTAATTCCCATTTAAAACTATAAGAAACTATTAAAAGTAATTGAAAAAAACATAAAGAAATGGAACAATATTTTCTGTTCGTGGAACAAAAGACTTAACATCATTAAAATGGCCATGTTACCCAAAGCAATATACAGATGTAATGTAATTTCCATCAACATCCTACAAACATTCTTTCACAAAATAGATATTAAAATTTATCAGATTTGTATGGAACCACAAAAGATCTGGAATAGCCAAAGCAATCCTACATAAAATAAAATAAGACCAGAACTGTCATGTTTCCCAATCTCAATTTATACTACAAAGTATCAATAATCAAAACAGTGTGGTATTAACAGAAAAACAGAAACACAGACCGATGGAACAGAATTGAGAACCCAGAGGGGGATTCCCTTGTGGTGTAGTGGCTAGGCTTTGGTGCTCTCAATGCCACGACCTGGGTTCAATTTCCAGCCGGGGACCTCACCCTCCAAAAAAGAAAACCCAGAAATAAATCCACAAATATTAAAACAAATAATTTTTGATGAAGGAGCAAAAAATATACAATTGGGAAAAGAAAGCCACTTTAGTAGATGATGGTAAGAAATGTGGAAAACTATATGCAAAGTAATGAACCTGAACTGTGAACTGTCACTATATACTAAAATTAATTCAAAATGGATTAAAGACCTCCACATAAAACCCAAAACAATAAACTATAGAAGAAAACTTTGGTACTAAACTATAGACTGTGGGTTCAAGGAGGACTTCATGAACCTGACTAGAAAGGCAAGGGAAGTAAAAAAAAAATTAATGAATGGGACCATATCAAACTAGAATGCTTCTGCACAGCAAAAGAAACCGTCAACAAAACAGAGACAGCCACCCAAATGGGAGAAAATGTTTGCAAACAACGTATCTGATAAGAGACAAATATCTAAAATATATAAAGAACTTATAGGACTGAACAACAAAAAAACAAACAATGCAAATAAAAAGTGGGCAGAGGAACTGAACAAACATTTCACCTATGAAGACATACAAATGCCAACAGACATATGAAAAAATGCTCAACTTCATTAGCTATTAGGAAATGCAAATCAAAATCACAATGAGAAATCACCTCCCACCTGTTAGAATGGCTGTTATTAACAAGACAAAGAATATCAAATGCTGGAGAGGGTGTGAAGAAAAGGGAACCCTAGTACACTGCTGGTGGGAATGCAAATTAGTAAAACCACTATGGAGCACAGTGTGGAGGTTCCTCAGCAAATTGGAAATGGAGTTACCACATGACCCAGCAATCCCTTTCTGAGTATCTCTCCCCAAAACTTGAAAACCTTAGTCTGTAAAAACTTATGTACCCCAATGTTCATCACAGAGCTCTTCACTGTGGCCAAGTCAGGAAACAACCAAAGTGCCCTTCAATAGATGACCACATAAAGAAGGTGTGGTACATATAAACAATGAAATATCACTCAGCTATAAGAAAAGATGAAATACTAACATTTGCAACAAAATGGATGGACCTTGAGATCATCATGATAAGTGAAATAAGTCAGACAGAAAAAAACAAGAACCATATGACTTCACTCATATGTGGAATATAAAACTGAAAGCAACAAAGAAGCAAAAACTCATGGATTCAGTCAATAGTTTAGTGGTTACCTGAGGGCAAGAGTGGAGGGAGTGGTGGGGAGTTGAGTCAAGTACATGTTAATGGAAAGAGAACTGACTCTGGGTGGTGAACATGTAATTCAACCCTTAGATGACACACTGTAGAAATGTACACCTGGAACCTATGTAAATTTTGCTAATCAATGTCACCTCAATAAATTTAACAATAAAACAAAATCACACTATTTTATCTTTTAGTAATGTCTGAGTAATATTCCATTGTGTATATATACCACATCTTCTTTATCCAGTCATCTATCAAAAGACATTTTAGTTATTTTCATGTCTTGGCCACTATGAACAATATTGCCATATGACCCAGCAACTTCATTTCTGGGCATATACCCAAAATATCTAAAAACTTTGGTATATATATATATATATATATATATATATATATATATATATATACCCCAATGTTTATTGTAGCATTGTATTATAATTGAGTACTATTTGTTGACCAAATCTTTTGGTAATCTTATTTGTATTGTGGTCAAGTAACATTGCAAAAGGAAATCATTTTGGTTTTGTTGAAAAACAGTTGATAAATTTTTATCCAATTTGTATAAAGAAAACCTAAGGGACGGTGTTTTGGAGTAGATGAGCCAGCCTTCCATTGTTCCAAGACAAAAGGGAAATGGCACCAGTCAGTGGTCGGTCTAACCAGGAGATTCAAAGGCATTTCCCTGAATCTTAAAGAACTAGGCATGTAGACCAGTCTGGTGGTCATATGAAGTTGAACAATTAATTTTGTAAACTCAGCCTAGAAAAAAGTGTTACATATCTCATTGCTGAATATCATTATGGTCACCTTCGAAGTACTTCCCTTGGGAAGCTATGCACCAACTCCAGTGCCTAGTCCACCCTTCAAAGCAATCATGGAACACATTTCGTAGAATGGCAATCAGAGTTGTCCTTAAAATCTGTCAATTAATTGCACAAAATTGCCACCATGTGCCATGTACAATGGCAACACTGTACGAACAACTCACTGCTGCCAACGTAAGTTCATGGTGGCAAGTTCACGAACTTAATTGCCAGATTTTGGGTATGATGATAACTCTGATGGTCATTCCAGTAAAGGAGTTTCACAATTGCTTTGAAGGGTGGACTAAGCACTGGCATCAGTGCATACCTTCCCAAATAGAGTATTTCAAAGGTGACCTTAGTTATATTCAGCAATGAGGTATGTAGCAATTTTTTAGGATGAATTTGTGAAATTGTCTGACTTCATATATTTATTTGTTTGCATTCTGTACTAAATTATGTTACTCAATAGTTGCTATTGACTTTTTTTCAGTGTGGGGGAATTATACACATTTATTTTCTCTAACCTCTAATTCAAATTTACAATTTTCTTCAATTATTTTGTTTTTATTGCTAAATTTATTAAGGTGACATTGATTAGTAAAAATTACATAGATTCCAAGGGTAGAATTCTACGTCACATCTTTTATGTGTTGTTTTATGTTCTATGGACTTTCAAACACTTCTTTCTAACCAAACCAAAATATATAACCTATGCTACTAATAGTCATTAGTCATAGTAAAAAAATCAGTGTCTCATGTTTATTTAGTATTTTGTGTTAGATATTAAGTTTCTTACACACAAGGACACATTTAATCTTTACATTATGAAGTACATAAATTGCTATCTCCATTTTACAGAGAAGAAAACTGAGGTTTAATTAACCTAGGCAAAATCAAACATCCAATAACTTGCAGTGTCAGAATTTTGAATCAATGTACTCTAATTACAGAGTCTTCTCAACATTAAGAACTAGTATGCTATATGGTCCATTGAATAAACAATAAATGTACATTAAATATTGTGTCAAATTAACTTCAAGGAAACTACTTCATTCTTTAAAAGGAAGGCTAGGTATTCAAAATAAAGTTCTGCTTAGGCAATTGCTTTCAGCAATGTCTTGAATTAGCTCCAGGCTCCTTACTGAGAAAATTTGATAGAGTAGTATTGGAAATGGGCTGAGAAAATTGCATTTTTTAAAACCCAGGTGCATTTTATAAGGTTAGGCTGGGAAACAATTGCTTATATCATCCAAGCAATGATTTAGTAAATATTTGCAGACACTGGTTTTGTTTTAATACTCATTAAAACCTATAAAATAAATAAGTCAGATAGTGAAAATTAGTTCTCCTTTTAGCCTTTCCCAAAATAAAAGTAAATATCTTGAAAGCTACAATTTTGGAAGTAATGCTGTATATCATAAGGTCCATCTTAGCCAAATTAATTTTAAGTATCAGAAGTAGAAATATATTGGGACATCCAAACAGTTCACATAATTTTAAACTATAAGGCTTTATAGTCTGTGAATTTAAAAAAGACTGTGATAAAGGTATAAGTATGAGACTTCATTTCTCTTATAGTTATTTAAATCACTGTTGGTAATTTACATGACTTGATGTCAAAGTAAAGTGACCTTGTATCAGTGCTGAGGTATATTTATATATGTTGTACACTGAATATTTATCACAAGCTTTCAATGAATTTTTTTATTGTACTGGATTTATCATAACAAGTTACATATTACATGTTCCCTTATTTGTTGTTACACTGCTCAGTAAAAAATAAAATATATTTTCATGACATTTGCTTGTTGATAGTAGTTTTTATAATCTTGCAATTTGGTTCTACTATTTATTTTATCCATGATGATTTGTGTTGTAAAAATTTTACAACAGCCTTTTGAGCTTTATGCATTGTGAATCACAATATTAGCAAACTGTCTCCTTGTGTATGATATCAACAATAGAATAAATATATGTTATTTTTACAATATTCTAGAATTAAATATAAATGATCAAATGCTTAAACAGATCATAATTTAGCAATGAATTAATGTATACCTATTTATTTTGATATAAATTATCTTTTTTATTGTTTCATAACTTTAAGGACACATACCTAGTATTCACATAACAAATTATTATAAATTATGTTCAATAAATTTTGTTTCTATTCATTTGGCTGTGTCTCATTAACCAAATAAAATTACCTAAATAGAGAAAATTTAACAGAAAAGCTCTATTTATTGGGAGAACTTATATTTATAATTATAGGCTGAAAGATATACACTATAATAAAGTAATTCCTCAGTCAGCAGAAAAAGATTAAACTATGCCCAGTGCAAAATTTTCAGTCAGTATGATGGAGCAGGTAAATGCTGTGCTTACATCCTCTCAAGACCACAACAAAATTAAAACTAAACTACAAAACAATCATCATTGAGAATTTCCTGAAGTCTAGCTGGACAGAAATCCTGTAATGAAACACATACAGAGTAAGTTAAGATGAGACTGGTAGGAGGAGTAGAGACCTAGATCTGGCTTATTTCAAACCTACATGAGGCAGTTAAAAATTGAAAGGTATATTTCTGCTGTAGATGACACCCCTGAGAAATGAGGGATTCTAGCCTTACATCAGGACCCCCAACCAAGGGTTCAAATGTCAGGAAGAGAAGTCCCCACAGTTTATGGCTGTAGAAAACAGAAGAGATTTTGGTTGAGTGAGAAATAGGGCTGCTTGAGTTTCAGGCTTTCCTCAATATTTTTTCTTCATTATTTTTATTAAATGTATTGGGGTGACATTGGTTAGTCAAATTATATATTTAAGTTTCAAGTATATAGTTCTATAATACATCATCTATATTTGTGTGCTTGGCATCCAAAATCAACTCTCCTTCTATCACCATATATTTGACTCCCTTTACCCACTTATACCACCATCATTCCCTTTCTAACCTCTGGTAATGACTAAACTATTGACTGTGTCTATAAGTTTTTGTTTCTTTGTCTTGCTTATGTGTTTCTTTCAGTTTTAGATTTCACATATAAAAGTTATCAACTTTTACTATTTGCCTTAACTTCATTTAGCATGATAATCTCAAGATCCATCCATGTTGTTGCAAATGGTAATATTTCATCTTTACTTGTGGCTGAGTAACATGCTTCCTTATTTAATCATCAATCAATAAAAACTTTAATTGTTTCCATGTCTTGGCCATTGTGAATAATGCTGCAGTAAAAATAGGGGTACACATATCTTTATGAATAAATATTTTCAGATTTTTTGTGTAGATACTCAAAAAAGGTATTTCTGGGTCATATATTAATTATATTCCTAATTTTTAAATAGTTTTTAAATTAAAATATAGCTAACATACAATATTACATTAGTTTTATGTATATAGCATAATTATTCAACATTTACATACTTAAAAGGTGATCACAATGATAAACACAACTATTAGACACTGTACCATGAGATCACAATATTATAGACTATATTTCCTATGCTGTATAATACATTCCCAAGACTTATTTGCTTTATACTTATAATTGTGAACCTCTTATTTCCCTTCAACTTGTCCCCACTTTTTGATTTTTCAATTACAGTTGATATTCAATATCATTTTATATTAATTTAAGCTGTAAAGCATAGTGGTTAGATATTAATATAATTTAGGTACTGAGTACATGGTATCTACCTGGAACAATACATAGTTATTACCATATTAATGACTATATTCCCTATGTTGACTTTACACACCTATGACTGTTTTAGTTTTTTGGGGTTTGTTTGTTTGTTTGTTTGTTTTTTTGATATGTGGGTAGTTCCCTGGCCGGGAGTCGAACCCAGGTTGCAGCATTGACAGTGCCAAAGCCTTAAGCCACTACACCACCAGGGAACTCCCCCTATGACTATTTTATAACTACCAATGTTTTCACAGATTTCAGCCTGCTACCAAATCCCTTTCATATATCACACCAATAAATCTGGTACCTATTGAACATACTTTGATATTCAAATATTATTGATTATGTTCTTTATGCTACTCATTTACCCTATATACCCATGACTACTGTATAACAACCAATTTATATTTCTTAATCTCCTTCCCTTTTTTCAGACTCCATAACCCCTTCCAATCTGGCAACCATTAATATGTTTTTTTGTATCTATAAGTTTGTTTCTGTTTTGACACTTTATATCATTCTTTAGTGAAATCATATGACATTTATTCTTCTCTGTCTGACTTACTACAGTCAGCACAATAGCCTCTAGGTCCATCCATTTTGTTGCAGATAAAAAATTTTATTAATAATTTTTACATGGCTTAATAATATAAAATTAATTGTATATATGCAACATATCCTTTATATCTGGTCATCTGCTCAGGAAAACACAGTTTGCCTTCATATTTTGGCTATTATAAATAATGCTGCAATGAAAGTACAAGTTCTGATAATTAAGTTCATGAACTTGCCACCATGCACTTACATTTGCAGCACTATACAAACAATTGATAAGGTTTCAAAATTTTGGTGTATTTGTGTCTCACAGCTGTGTTCATATCAACATGTGGCAGTGTCTTGTAGAGTGGTATTTATTATTGTTGTGAGGTGTTGTAAAAATGTCAGTGTTTAAATTAGAGCAATAAAAAAACATTGAATTTCTTGTTAAAGTTGGCAACATTGTGAGTGAAATTAGGAACATGTTAGTCCAAGTTTATGGAGATAACGCCATGAAGAAAATGGTACTGTACAAATGAATAAACATTTTTCTGAGGGGAGAGAAAGCCTCACCGTTAATGAAGGGATGTCAGGGCAGCCAAAAACAAGCAGAACTGAGGAAAACATTGCCAAAATTAATGAAATTGTGCAACAAAATCATCAGCTAACTGTGAGAAGCATAGCAGACTAAGTAAACATTGATAGAGAAACATTAGGAAAATCTTGGCATGAGAAAGGTGTGTGCAAAAATGTCCCAAAGGATTTCACCAAGGAACAAAAGCAAGAAACAGTAAAAGTTTACCAAGAACTTTTGGAGAGGCAAGACAGTGTTTTGGGCCATGTTATCACTGGTGATTAAACATGAGTGTACCAATACAACCCTGCAACACAGCGTCAAATTGCACAATGTAAGTCAGCCAGTTCTCCACAATGAAAATAGTTCTGTCAATCCAAATCAAGAATCAAAACAATTTTGCTAAACTTTTTGAATATCAGAAGGATTGTTCATTATGAATTTTTACCAGATAGACAAACAGCCAATCAAGATTACTATTTGTAAGTGCTAAAAAGACTGTGTGAAAAAGTTGGAGGAAAATTGCCTGAACTTGTCACCAACTCATGGGTCTTGCATCACAACAGTATACCAGCTCACATGGCACTGTGAGAATAATTTTAACCAGTAAACAAATAACCATATTAGAACACCCAGGCTACTCACCTGACCTAGCTTTGAATGGCCTTTTCCTTCGCCCAAAGATGAAAGAAATGTTGAAAGGAAGACCTTTTGATGACATTCAAGACATCAATGGCAATATAATAACAGCTGTGATGGCCATTCTAGAAAAAATGTTCTAAAATTGTTTTGAGAGGTGGACTAGGCACTGGCATTGGTGCATAGCTTCTCAAGTGGGTTATTTCAAACCTGACTGTACTGATATTTAGCAATTAGGTATGTAGCAATTTTTCCAGGATGAGTTTTTTAACTTAATCATCAGACCATATATGAATACTTGTGTCTTCTCAAAATAGCATTTTGGGATTTTTAGATAAATATTCACAAGTGGGATTACTATTTCTTTTTTTTATTTATTGTTATAGACTTTGTTTTAAAGTCATTTTGCCTCATGTAAGTATTTCTACCCCAGCTCATTTTTGTTTCCATTTTGATGAAATATTTTTCCATGATTTACTGTCAGTCTATATAAGTCTTTTAATATGACCTGAGTTTCTTATAGACAGTATATGTATGGGTTTGGTTCTTTTACTCACTCAGTCACACTATGTCTGTTCATTATAGCATTTAATCTATTCACTTTTAATATGATTGTTGATAGATATGTATTTTTTTCACTTTTTTATTCATGTTTTTTATTTTAATTTTATTTTTTAAAACGTTCCTTTAAGATTTCTTGTAATACTGGTTTGGTGGTGATACATTTTTTAAATTTTTATTTTTTTCAGAAAAAATTATATCTGTCTTATGATCTAAATAACAGCTATAATAAGTAGAGTAATCCTGGTTGTAGGATTTTACTTTATATTACTTTGAATATTTCATTCCAAATTCTTCTGGCATGAAAAGTTTATGTTGAAAAATCACCTGATTGTCTTATGGAAGATATCTTGTAGGGAATTAACTGCATTTATCTTGCTGCTTTTAAGATTCTCTCTTTTTCTTTAAGTTTTGGCATTTTCTGGAAAGGCCATCAGAGTTGTCATCATACCCAAAATCTGACAATAAAGTTTGCAAACTGTCCCCTTAGCCTTTATTTTAGTTGGCATCACTGTACAAACAAGGTTATGACACCTTACCGAGTTGTTTGTACAATGCTGCCAACATTAGAACACTGTGACAAGTTCACAAACTTTGTTGTCAGAATTTGGATACAATGACAGCTCCAATGGCCATTCCAGAAAATAGTTCCATAATTGCTTTGAAGGGTAGACTAGGCTCTGGTACTGGTGCATCACTTACCAAGATAAATACTTAGAAGGTGAGTGTAGTGATATTGACCATTGAGGTACGTATATAGGCAACATGGGTGTTTATCAATGCATAAATAGATAATGATGTGGTAGTACCTGTATACAATGGAATATTACTCAGCCATATAAAAACAAGTTTTTTTCTATCTGCAATGACAAGAATGGACCTAGAAGGTATTGTGCTGAGTGAAGTGAGACAGAAAAAGATGAATGCACTATAATTTCAATGTGGAATCCAAAGAACAGAATAAAGAAACAAAACAGAAACACACTCGTAGATGCAGAGAACAAACTGATGGTTGCTAGAGGGGAGCAGGATTTTGGAGCTGGGTGAAGAAGGGAAAGGGACTAAGAAATACCAATTGATAGTTACAAAATAGTCATGGCAATGGAAAGTACATCACAGAGAATACAGTCAATAATGTTGCAATAACTACCATATTTTGCTATGTGTAATGTGCTCCTGTGTATAATGTTCACTCCTGGTTTTGACTTAAACTTTCAGGGAAAAAATCTTTTGTTTTAATTTTTTAATTCAAGTTTTTACTTGTTTATATCTAGATACTTGTTATTGTATTATAAAGTAATTTTAGCATTTATTTTTAACATTATAGTACAATTAATTTTATGTAACAAATAATTATAAAACACAAGAACAAATACAAGTTACAATAAAATTTATGTAGCGGTAACAATTTTATGTTTATGCATCACAGAATGCCAAAAACTCTTTATCACTGTCAATATCAGACGTATCATCTTCAATTTCTACATTACCAATGTCTTCTGAAGAGTCACTTTCCTCATCCTGATAAATTTCATAAATAAAATAATAAAAGCATTTATATAGATAAGGAATTAGTGTTAACAAAGGGCAACTGAGATCCAGGATCCTGCTGCGCAGTCTGCGCTGTTCAGCCAATAGACTGTCACAGTTGTTGGGTTATAGAATAAGCATTCATTATCAGAACATCAGTGACCTGAGAAGACAGAGCTTTTTCACCCTCAAAGGCTGCCTTCAAATTCTCACTCTGGTTAGGAGTTTTTTGTTTTGTTTTGTTTTGTTTTTGGTTAGGAGTTTTTAAGAGGAAATCTTGGCATTCTTCCAAGGGCTAAGTGAGGATTATGGGGAAATCCATTTAGTTTCATGCAGCCTATTGTCATTCTTCTGGCTAACTAGTCATTCTGATAGTGTTATCAACCCAGGAATAAAACAGCCTGGAAAGAATGCTGGGCCACAATGATTACATGAGGACGTGAAGCACAAGTTCCATTATCTAAAGCAGAGGACATTCTACAAATTAAGCCAAGAACAATCTATGGTTTAAGGCCAAGGACTGGGTAAAACTGATTGAAAAAGTAATTAAGACTGGGGAACTGTAGAAAAGGAGGCTTGAGACTTTTTGTGAGGTCTATAGCACGGGGGCTCTTATGCTTGGCCCTACCTCATTGGTACTACCGATGTATAATGTGCATTTTTGTTATTTCCTCACATATTTGGGTAAATAAAAGTGTGCATTATACATGGCAAAATACAGTATGTATAGTGCCAGTATACTACAGTAATAGGAAAATCACATTTTTAATTACATAAATGTTTATCTAATATTCCATACATCTGAAACTGATACAAAATCATGTCAGCTGTAACTAAAAAAAAAAAATGATCCAAAACTTTTCCTGTGTTAAAGCAGTGTTTTTCAAACTGCGCTTAGGAAAATCTAAGGTTATGCAGAGTATTTTCAAGTAGGAAAGTGAAAGCAGAAAATGAAACTCCATGACTTTTTCTGAAAAGATAATCTTTTATCTGTTGAACATGTTATATGCATAAGATTTTATCTTAATAAAGTGTTCCTGGGAATTTAAATAAGAAATCCCAGTAAATTTCACCATAACAAGTCTAATCAATATCCATTATATCACATAAATACAAAAAATATTTTTGTCCTTATGATGAGAACTTCTAGATTTATTCTCAACAACTTTCAAATACTTTAAAAGTGTTAACTATAGTTATCATGTTGTAGATTATGTCTCTGCATGTCTACTAGAACTTATTTATTTTATAACTAGAAGTTTGTATCTTTTGACAATTATTCTATAATTTTTCCTCCTCCCAACCCTGACCTCTAATAAATTTTATTTATTTTTTAATAAATTTAAAAAGTAGTCATAAAAGGCATATCCTAATAATGCATTGAAACTTAAAGATCTAGAACTATCATACAAAAGTTTTGAATCAATCAAATTTAAGTCATAATCAGTGCTCTTTCATACTATTTAAATGGTATTAAATTAATATGGTTTGATTTCATTGAAAAAATAAGTCCTTTTGTTCCTTTGAGAATTTTAGTGGGTAAGATCAAAATGATCAATTCTTCCCAAATATGAAAATTAACATACTGAAAAGATTAACCTTTCTTTCTATATATTTTATTAATGTATATTTGAATTAATTAATAAGCAAAATCTGAAAACACTTATTTTTATGGATAGTGGCACATTGGGAAGAAATTAGCAGTCCTTGGTAAATCGTCACTTTATTGCAAAAGGTTTCAAACTCTGCTTTTATGAGCACTTGTGTACCTATCCTTCAAGGTCTCTACTGGCAACATGTGGCTACTGAACCCTTGAAATATTGGTAGTTCAAATTGAGGTATGTTATAGTTTTAAAATGCACATTATATTTTGAAAAAATACAAGAATGTAAATATCTCATTAATCATATTTACATTCGTGACATATTTAAGTTAATATTTTCCATATGTTGAGTTAAATCAGTAAAATTAACTGCACTTATTTCTTCTTATGTTTTTAACATGGCAATAGGTTTTGTTATTTTTCTTCTGCAATTTTAGCTGTTTCTATTACCATAAGAACAGAGGCTAGAAAAGTTATTGGCCACAGTGGACTAAATTTTGACTTAAAACTGTTAGTAAAGTTGCTTTTTTTTTTTGCCAAAAATCTCACATGGGGATCAAGGCTCCTGTACTGGGTAACATATTTTATCAGTGCTTTTTTTAGTTATATTTTTATTTCTGGCAGAATGTAAATCATTTTGAACTGATTCCTAAAGACAAAAATTTTTGAAGCTTAAGCAGAGGAGCTACACAGGGCTAATAAAATCCTTGGAATCTTTACAGCATAAAAGAAAAAAAAAACACAGAGAGAAGAGAAGATTGGAAATTTGGGAAACTCAAGGCCATGAATTTTTGCCTTTTGCAAATGTCAGGCACTCTGGATGGAAGATAGAAAAGTAGAATATGCACTAAATGAACAAAAAAAAATGGTGGGGATTAAAATTTTTTAAACCTTAAACACAGATGAGTTTTTTGTGATATGATATTCTAATAGATAATGGGATATATATTTGAGCATGGATAAAATGAGGTTTATGAGAGATTTATGATTTTAATGTTGCTTTGAAAGCAGGGAATCGGAAACTTGTTTTGGTAACCACCTTTAAAGAATAAGCACATATAATGGAAATAATTAAAATATAGACAGCATTTTTTAATGGCTATTTGAATTTTGCATGGCACTATAGTGGTAAAGAGTGTAGGCTCTCAAGCTAAACAGGTAGGGTTTTAATTTGACTCTTAAACTTACAAGTGAGACACACTAGGAAAAAGAAAAGTTTTCTTTACCTTCCCTTTTTCATTTTTAGAAAGAAAATAATAACATCTTCTGTCTGTGGTTGTTGTTAAACAAAATATTAAACAAAATAATCCATGAAAAAAAACTAGCAGAGTATCTGACCCATAGTAAATGCCCACCCACTGTTACACTGTTAGATATTATTTTCTTCAAAAAATTCAATTTTCTACAATAAACCTATATTCTTTTACTATCAGAAAGTGTTATATTAAAAGGTATCTAACATTATACAAGATTTATATTATTTATTTTGTTTGTCTTGAAGTTTTGGATTTGGATAAGGTTTGAGATGATGACATACTATTAGCCATTTGTTTTCTAATCCAGCAAAATCAATCAAAAATGGATTTGAAAGAAAGAATGTATTTACAATACACATTTCAATATTCATAGCTCTTGCATTCTATTTCTGACAGTGATCAACTGTGAAATTTTATACATGTTATTTAACCCCTATGTGTAAAATGAGGATAATAATACATAGCTTGTGTGGTTGTGGTGATGATTAATTGAAAAATGCTTCTTTCTGAATAATGAGTGGCATGCAATAGCCCCTCAATAAATATTACTTACCATCACCAACCACTTAACTTCAATAGGTTAGACGAAGTAGTCTGGCATATATTACATTCCAGTACAGTTGTTTTTAATACAGGAATCGAGTGAAGGTCACAAATTATATTATTTTGTCAATGTCTTCATATAGAATATTTCCAGATATACAAATAGTTAGGTTGTGTGGTCAAAACATAATTGAATTAACTTGGTTTTTTTTTATCAATAACGATGGGAAAATCTGTAAGACAAATTTTAAATGTCAGTTTCCTACATGGTGCACAAATGACTTGGTGATTTCAAGAAATTCCTCTAAGAAATACCCAATCCTTACAGGAATTAAAACAATATCGAGTCTGAAATTTCATTATGTGTTCAATTTGATAAGCCAAGATATGTTAGTTAGGGAGATCTTTTATTTATTTTTTAATTCGTTTTTATTGGTAGACTTATTGGGGTGACATCTGTTAGCAAGGATTACATAGGTTTCAGGCATACAATTCTACAGTGCATTGTCAACTTGATGTATAATAAGTTCACCACCTAATATGACTTCTCTTTCCATCACCTTATATTTAGCTTCTCCCCCTCCTCTCCCACCCCCTCCCCTTTCTCCCCTCCCTAACTCACTCATCCCCAAATAAACATTAAACTATTGATTGTGTCCATGGGTTATTTGTTTGTTCATTTCTTTTTTTCTTTGCTTTCAGTTTTATATTCCGCATATGAGAGAAGTCATACAGTTCCTTGTTTATTCTGTCTGGCTTATTTCACTAAGCATGATGGTCTCCAGGTCCATCCATTTTGTTGCAAATGACACTATTTCATATTTTCTTACAGCTGAGTAATATTCCATTCTGGATATGTACCACAGCTTCTTTATCAAGTCATCTGTCGCAGGGCACTTTGGTTGTTTCCATGTTTTGGCCACTGTGAACAGCGCTGCAATGAACATTGGGGTACATAAGTCTTTGCGGACAAAGGTTTTCAAGTTCTTTGGGTAGATCCCCAGAAGGGGGATTGCTGGGTCAAATGGTAACTCCATTCACAATTGTCTGAGGAACCTCCACACTGCCTTCCACAGTGGTTGTATCAGTTTGCACTCCCACCAGCAGTGTACCAGAGTTCCTTTTTCTCCACATCCTCTCCAGCACTTGTTATTCCTTGTCTTGTTGATAATAGCCATTCTCACAGGTGTGAGGTGGTATCTCATTGTGGTTTTGATTTGCATTTCCCTGATAGCTAATGAGGATAGGCATTTTTTTATATGTCTGCTGGCCATTTGGATTTCTTCATGGGAGAAGTGTCTGTTTAGTTCTTCTGCCCACTTTTCAATTGGGTTGTTTGTTTTTTTGTTTTGTATATTTCTTTATATATTTTAGATATTAGACCCTTATCTGATGCGTTATTTGCAAATATTTTCTCCCATTCAGTTGGCTGTCTCTCTGCCTTGTTGTGCAGAAGCTTTTTAGTTTGATATAGTCCCATTCATTCATTTTTGCTTTTACTTCCCTTGCCATTGAGGACAGGTTCATGAAGTCTTCCTTGAGTCCTAGGTCTATAAGTTTAGTACCAATGTCTTCTTTTATACAGTTTATTGTTGCAGGTTTCATATGAAGGTCTTTAATCCATTTTGAGTTAATTTTTGTATATGGAGAGAGTTCACGGCTCAGGTTCATTCTTTTGCATATGTTTTTCCAGTTTTCCCAGCACCACCTACTAAAGAGGCTGTCTTTTCCCCATTGTATGTTCTTTGCTCTTTTATCGGAAATTATTTGTCCATATATTTGTGGGTTTATTTCTGGTTTTTCAGTTCTATTCCATTGGTCTATATTTCTGTTCTTCTGCCAGTACCAAGCTGTTTTGACTATTGATGCTTTGTAACATAAATTGAAGTTAGGAAGTGTAATACCACCAGCCTTATTCTTTTTATGTAGTATTGCTTTGGCAATTCGAGGTCTTTTAGGGTTCCTTATAAATCTAATAATTCTTTTATTTATTTCACGAAAGTATGATTGTGGGATTTTCATGGGTATTGCATTAAATCTGTAGATTGCTTTGGGCAGAATGGCCATTTTAACAATGTTAAGTCTTCCTATCCATGAACAGGGATATTTTTCCACCTCATAAAGTCTGTTCCAATTTCTTTCAAAAGTTTCTTATAGTTTTCTGTGTGTAAGTCTGTCATGTTCTTTGTTAAGTTAATTCCCAGGTATTTCATTCTTTTTGTTGTGATAGCAAAAGGAATTGACTCCCTCATTTCTTTTGCTGTTGATTCCTTGTTTGTATAAAGGAATGCTGTTGATTGTTGTACATTGATTTTGTATCCTGCAACTTTACTATATTCGTTAATAGTTTCTAATAGTTTCCTGGTGGAATTTTTTATATAAAGTATAATGTCATCCGCAAATAGTTACAATTTGACCTCTTCTTTCCCAATTTGGATACCTTTGATTCCTTTCTCTTTCCTGATAGCTGTGGCTAGAACTTCCAGTACTACATTATATAACAGTGGTGACAAGGGGAATTCTTGTCTTGTTCCTGATTTTAGGGGAATAGGTTTCAACTTTTCCCCATTCAGTATAATGTTAGCCAAGGGTCTCTCATATATGGCCTTTATTATGTTGAGATATTTTCTTTCTATACCTATTTTATTTAGTGTTTCGATCATAAATGGATGTTGTACCTTGTCGAAATTTTTTCTGCATCAATTGAAATGACCATATGGTCTTTGTCTTTGATTTTGTTTATGTGGTGTATCACTTTGATTGATTTTTGTTTGTCGAACCATCCTTGTGCTCTCAGGATGAATCCCACTTGATCATGGTGTATGATCTTTTTGATGCATTGTTGTATTCTGTTTGTTAATACTTTGTTCATGATTTTTGCATCTCTGTTCATCAGAGATATTGGTCTATAGTTTTCTTTTTTGTGTTGTCTTTGGAAGGCTTTGGTATTAGAGTAATGTTGGCCTCATAGAATGAGTTAGGAAGTATTGCTTCCTCTTCAATTTTTTGGAAGAGTATGAGGAAGATAGGCGTTCATTCTTCTTTGAATGCTTGGTAGAACTCGTTGGTGAAACCATCTGGTCCAGGGCTTTTGCCTTTAGGGAGATTATGTATAATCATTTCAATCACATTGCTACTAATTGGTCTATTTAGATTATCCAGTTCTTCTTGGTTCAGTCTTGGTAGGCTATAAGTTTCTAGAAACTTGTCCATGTCTTCTAGGTTGTTAAATTTCGTGGCATAAAGTCCTTCATAATATTTTCTTATAATCCTTTTTATTTCTGTGGTATCAGTGGTAATTTCTCCCCTTTCATTTGTAATTTTGGATATTTGTGTCCTTTCCTTTCACCTTTGATTAGTTTCGCCAGGGGTTTGTCAATTTTGTTGACTTTCTCAAAGAACCAACTCTTCATAATATTAATTTTTTCTATTGTTCTTCTGTTCTCTAGTTGGTTTAGCTCTGCTTTAATTTTTATTATTTCTTTCCTTCTGCTAACTTTGGGTTTTGTCTGCTCTTCTTTTTCGAGTTCTTTAAGATGGGATGCTAAGATGTTTGCTTGTGATTTTTCTTGTTTCTTAAGATAGGCCTGTGATGATATAAATTTCCCTCTTATTACCGCCTTCGCTGTGTCCCAATAATTCTGTTACGTTGTATTTTCATTGTCATTAGTTTCTATATATTTTTTAATCTCATCTTTTATTTGTTCATTTATCCAGTCCTTTTTTAATAAGCTGTTGTTTAATCTCCATGTATATGTGTTTTTTTCTGCTTTCCTTTTAGAGTTGATCTCCAATTTCAAAGTTCTGTGGTCTAAGAATACACTTGGTATGATTTCGATCTTCTTGAATTTGCTGAGGCTACTTTTGTGTCTCAGCATGTGGTCTATTCTTGAGAACGTTCCATGCGCACTGGAAAAGAAGGTGTAGTCTCTTTTTGCTCGGTGAAGTTTCCTGTAAATGTCAATGATGTCCAATTGCTGTAATGTGTCGTTTAGAGCTGTTATTTCCTTATTTATTTTCTGTTTGGATGATCTGTCCATGGTTGTTAGCGGGGTGTTTAAGTCCTCCACTATGATTGTGTATTCATTAGTTTCTCCTTTCAAGTCTGTTAGTAGTTTCTTTGTGTATTTTGGTGCATCCTGGTTGGGAGCATATATGTTGATTTGTGTCAACTCTTCTTGTTGTTGCATTGTGCCTTTTATCATTATGTAATGACCATCTTTGTCTTTTATTATCTTTTTTAACTTGAAGTTTATTTCATCAGATATCAGTATGGCCACTCCTGCTTTTCTCTGGTTACCATTTGCTTGGAGTATTATATCCCATCCTTTCACTCTGAGTTTGTGTTTGTCCTTACAGCTGTGGTGTGTTTCTTGGAGACAACATATGGATGCATTCTGTTTTTTAATCCAGTCTGCTACTCTGTGTCTTTTTATTGGTGAGTTCAGTCCATTGACATTTAGAATGATGGTTGATATGTGAGGATTTCCTGTGGCCATACTTATTTCTTTCTTTGTTTTTGTTTGTATGTTTGATTGTTTATTTTTGTTTCTTTCTTGTTGCCCCAACTTTGTTGCATTTTTCCTGATGTTTTGTTTCAGGCTGAAGAGCCTCCTTCAGAATTTCTTGGAGTGCTGGCCTCGTGCTGGCAAATTCCCTCAGCTTCTGTTTGTCTGAGAAGGTCTTTATTCCACCTTCATATCTGAAAGATAATTTTGCTGGATCATTTATTCTTGGCTGGAAGTTTCTCTCTTTTAAATTTTTGAATATTGGATTCCACTCTCTCCTGGCTTGTAGAGTTTCCGCTGAGAAATCTGATGCCAGCCTGATGGGTTTTCCTCTAAAGGTTATAGTTCTTTTTTCCCTGGCTGCCTTGAGAATTTTCTCTTTGTCTTTGATTTTGGACATCTTTAGTACCATGTGTCTTGGAGAAGATCTTTTGGGGTCCAGGTATCTGAGGGGGCCTGTTTTCTTCTTGAACTTGGTGTTCCAGATCTTTCCGTAGGTTTAGAAAGTTCTCATTTGCGATTTGTTTGAGTATGCTCTCTGTAGATTGCTCTGCCCCCTCTTCTATTCCTATTATCCTGATGTTGTTTTGTCTCATGGAGTGGGATAGTTCTTGCAGAGTTCTTTCAATCTTTTGGTTCTATATTCCCTCTCTTCCTCTTTCTGAGCTGTTTCCATGTTCTGATCTTCAATATCACTAATTCTTTCCTCCATCTGGTTGGTCCTGTTTCCTATGGTAGTTATTTCATTTTTCTCTTATTTTATGGTATTATTTATTTCTCGTATTTCTGTCTCAATCTTTCTTATGTTTTGAATTTCTTTGTTACATTGTTCTTTTTGTTCACAGAGTTCCTTTTTTATGTCATTTATATCCTTTTTTATATTATTTACCTCAGCTATGGTGTTCTGCCAATAGGTTTTCATTTCTCTCACAGCCTTTAGAATGGCTGCTTTAAATTCTCCATCACTTAAATCTGACCCTTCCAGTTGTAACAAGCTGTGTTTTGGGTAAATTTCATGTTCTTTCTGAGGAGTTTTAGTTTTTAAGGAATTCATCCTGTCCGCTGGTTTCTTCCTCTTTGACATGAGGGCTTTATGTTCAGTGCCCAGATTATTGCTTTTGTTGTGTCTTGCTGTAGGGCAGACACTAGGTGGCACTGGGGGTCAAGTTTTGGGGGAGAGGGGGCTATTTGTTTCTTATTTCATATCTCCTACTGTGTTTGGAGGCTATGCACATATATCCTGGGGAGAGGCCAACAAAAGGCATTCCAAAGGAGTCTCTGCCTTCTGCCCTTTGCTGGGGAAGCTGTTTCAAGGCTTGTTTCTGCTGGCTGGGGTGAATGCTATCAAATCAGTCTTTCTTCTCAGTCCTGATTCAGCACCTGGCTGTCTACAGGCTCACACTGCTTTCAGAACCCTGGGGTGCAAGAGGAAGTGCACGCTCCATAAGTCCAAAGTTGTGGGCCTGGCCTGAGATAGCAGGGACACCTTTGCAGGGGGCTGGGAACAGAAACTACAGCTTTTTGTAGGTCTCCAGGGAGTTTAGAGCTGGGGTGTCATCTTTGCAGTTCAGAGTCCTCGCTCAGCCCTTCTACCACTCAAAAGTTCCAGAGGCTGGCTCCCAAACTCCGTTCCCAGCTCCCCAATCTCTCTCCCTTCCCCCAAACTGCGCAGCTCCGAATAGTCAGCAGGGATCCTGTCCTGTTGTCATCTGTCTTTGCTCCCTTCCCTCTCCCCGACTCGCCCCCTTCTTGCCAACCTTCAGGTGTTTACTTGTGATTTGTGGATTTCTCAACAGCCATTTTGCCAGTCAGGGTCCTCTTTCTTGGCTCCTGGATCGCCGTTCAATTGTGTTTTCTGGGAGAGGCTTTAGGGACCTCCTCTCCCATCGCCATCTTGCCTTCTTCTGGGAGATCTTTTAACATCAGCAAATTCATAGAAATTTTCTTATACTATCATCTGAGGTATAAAATGGCAGACAATTCTTTATAGCATAGCAATTTATTTTCGCCTAAAATACTTTGGAGCTGCCACTATTGTGGCATAATTAATATTAGAGGTTTATTCTGTTAAGAATCTCAAAAGAAGGATAGACAACAACATGTCAGCATGGGAGGGACCTCTAACAATCTCTTTTGGACATTACAGCTAATAAAACATGTATACTTCAACCAAGGACCCTCTACACAACACAATCACAGCAAAGAAAGCCATTCATCACATTACTATCCTTGTAGATGGGCAGAAGGTTAAGCAAAGGGGAAATAAAAGGGGCATAGCTGAGACAGCCATGAGTGCCAGTGCCCACTTGGAACTCTACCTCTGGGAGAGGGAAGAGGAGGAAGGTGATGGGAGAGCACTCTGGACCTCACTTGGTCTGTAGGACACAGGAAAGGAGGCCCAGAGGCAGGGCATGAGATACTGAAACAACCTCACTTTGGCCCCTAGGAGGTGTACCTGGTCTGTGAAATGCAGCAGCCAGATTTTACTCTTGTTCCCAGAGGAGAGGGAGCAGCTGGGCAATGAGGAGCATCAGCACAAACTCTTTAGCCAGGAAAGAAAAGAAGAGAGGGGTCCACCAGTGCATTTCTCAGCCAACAACATGCTCAGTCTGAAAGACCAGAATGTAGCACTGATCCCAAGGCTCAGGGCAGAATGTGCACACAGGGCAAGCTGAGATCAGAAAGACACAATCATGTGTGAACTCCCTGCACAAACCCCCAAAGCCAGAGGAAGAAAACAAAGCTAAAAATGCCCCTCCTTCACAGACCTCTGCCCACACAGTATCAGCAGTGAACAACAACAACAAAAAACTGCAGCAGCAAGGGTCCAGAAAGGTTGTCAAAATGAGAAAGCAGAGAAAGAGAGCTCAAAATAAAGATATGGAGACAGATGACCCATCAGAAACAGAGCTCAAAGCAACCATTATAAAAGTGATTAAGGAATTGAATGATAATTTCAGCAGATAAATAGAAAGCATTAAAGAAGATTTACATATTATTATAAATGACCACAGAGAGATAATGACTACACTGACTGAAATGAGGAATGGAATAAAAGTAACATAACTGGATAAAATAGAAGTGCAAAGCAGTGATTTGTAGAAGAAGCCAGCAGAAACCACCCATTCAGAACAGATATGTGAGAATACAGAAAAATGAGGATGGTTTGAGATTCCGCTAAGTCAATTTTAACCAGAAAAATATTAGAATCATAGGTGTGCCAGAAGGGACAGAGGAAAAGCAAGGGAATAAAAGTTATTTGAATAAATAATGACTAAAAATTTTCCTAAAATGGCAAAGGAAATAGACATACGAGCTTAGGATACACCGAGAAACCCAAACAAGATGATCCCAAATAGAAACACCCTGAGACACATTACACTTAAAATGGCAAAAGTTAAAGAAAGTGAGACGATTCCAAAAATAGCAAGAGAAATGCAAGTAGTAACTTATAAAGGGACATCCATTCCACTCTCAGCTGATTTCTCACCAGAAACTTTACACGGCAGAGGGATTGGCAGAAAAGATTCAATGTGATGAAAACCAAGGATCTACAACCAAGAATAATGTATCCAGCAAGGCTAGCATTCAAAATTGAAGAACAGATAAAGAGCTTCCCAGATAAGAAAAAGCCAAAGAAAATTATCACCATGAAATCAATACTACAAAGAATGTTGGAGTGACTTCCTTAAGATGGAAGGAGAGATGGGAGAGTGGGTAAAATAAGGAAAACTGATGGAGAAATTTAATTTGATTGTTAATATAAAATGGAAAGCAACAATGAAACAAAATTCACGAACAGTCAATAATTTAGTAGTTACCCAAGGTAAGCGGGGAGAGGGATGGAGAAGAAGGTACAGGGACACAAATATATGGTGATGGAAAGAGAACAGACTCTGGGTGATGAACACATAATCCAACACATAGAACATGTCATGTAGAATTGTACTCCTGGAACCTGTGTAATTTTTACCAATCAATGTCACACCAATATATTTAACAATATTTTAAAAAGAATCCCAAGACACTTATAATTAATATAAATTCTGAACACAAAGAAATTGAGGATATTATGAGATATCTTGTGATTTATAATTACAGAAAGAACTTCTGTCAATTTCTGTTTATTTCTATTTTGTGCATGAAATTTCTCTTGAATAGTTAGCAATCAGTGTTTTGATGCTATCTGACATTTTGTGGATAAACACATCTGCAATCTTATAAGATGTGATGTCAGTTGTAAAAACCACAGGTTTATGTTCTCTGTAATGTATTAGCACAGGTTCAGAAGTCAATAACTATTTAATAGTAAGAAAAAAATACCTAAAACCGGAAATTTTTGCCATAGAATATCAGACAGCCTTATTCCCACAATTCAAACCAGTGATAATAGTTCAGCAGAAGTTACCTCTGTAAAATAAGTCAATACGATAAATAATGCCAGAATCCCCTTGAAGCCTACTTATTCTCAAAGACAGCTTAAAGACCAATTTTGGTTTTGGAGTAATTATCTTACAAGTTATATTAAGTAAACATTAGAAACACTGATTTAATAGATTTTCTGTAATGTTTAATGAATTACTTAATTTCTCTGAATCTCAATTTTCTCATCTGTTATAACAGTCCCCAGGTTTGTTAGTTACCAGATTTGTTGCATGAATTAAATGAGTTTACATTTCCAATTCTCTACTCTTTCTATTTCAATCTTCTGCACTCAGAACTTCACTAAAATAACAATTGTTTAGATTAAGATTGATTTCCATATTACCCTCTCAGGAATATTAAACCTAGCTTACCATGATTTCCTGAAGGCTTTTCCTCTTGTTACTTCTGGGAAATCACTTCTTGACTGACTACTGAATTTCTTGACACTTCAGAGGCTCCTTTGGGAGCTCAAACTTTTCCTTGCAATATTGATACTTGGTGTGTCTGAGAAATTGCTCTTGGAGCACTTCTCTCTTATTCTTCCCTCTTTTCTCTCCACTCCACTCTTCTTTTGTAAGGAATTTTGAAAGTATTTATGGAAATTAATACTTTGTTGATTCAATGATAAGGATACAATATATAAGATTCTAAAAATACTGTTTACATTAAACTATGAAAAATTGCAATAACAAAATAAAATTTTAACTGACAAATAACATCAGATAGTTCTATCACTGTGAGAGATATTTGAAGTCTTTTGTAGCATCATATCTCATATCATTAACAGAGCACTGACATTCTCCTCCAAATATTACACAAACAGTAAACTTTCCTACAAGGATCTATTTGGGTTCTTCAAACTTTAGAATATTTTTTATATTTTTTGAGAAAGTTACATATCTTATATTTACAAGTGAATAACAAACATAGTTGGAATTATGCTAATTTTGCCTTATAATATCTTCATTCCCAAAAATACTTTGGAAATCTGTAATTGGTTATTTTAATAATTTCATTAGATCATGATTCCAAAGATTATGAAACATTTTCTACTCAAAGTTTTTATAATTTAACCCCCTATATCTCTAGATGCAAGCTTCTAGGAGCAGGAGTAGTTCTGTATGTGTGTGTGTATGTGTGTGTGTGTGTGTGTGTGTGTGTGTGTGTGTGTGTGTGTGATCTACACAACATTGATCTTCATTGGTACCAGAGTTTATGTAGTGAATTGTTCTGCAAAAAATAGTTGGAACCCTATTTTCCTGTGTTATGTTAACATATTGTCAAGGTCCCTACATTGTCATGTTATGTTCTTTTTCATAATGGAAACTACATCTCTTGATATTTAATTACATACATTTTTCTATACAATTAGGAATGTTACATCTGGTTTAATTACATAGAGTCATCATTGGAAGATCATTATATTAACTCTACAAAATTAATCTCAAACTAATTGTACTTTTTTGTAACTTTTTTTTGCTTCTTCCTGTCTCCTCTTCTTCTTTCCTCCTTTTCTTCATTCATATATTCTGTCATGAACATTTACTCTTTGTGAGGTATTACTCTCTACACAACCCCCCATATTGTAGTATTAAAGAAGACAGAACAGTCTCATCCATTAACAGGAGCATCCTTATTTGTGTAACTTTACATCTCTGAACAATTAATTATGATATTGATTTAGTGAACTTTGAAACACAGTGTTTTCATTTATCTTAAAACATTTGCAGCAAGTATGGTATTTGTGAGGCCTTATCATTTCATATACTAAGACCCCAGAAAGTAGTTATGGTTATTATTTTGGTTCCCCTGGGCAGAATTGTTAATATCAAACTATTCAATATGCCAAAAATAAGTCATTTTAAACACCCTGTGACTTCAATTGCTGTGATTGACTTCTTATCCAACTGTATTTTAGGAGTTTTGAGAGTAGACAAATATTGCTATTTGTTATTTTACTTTCTTTTAAAAATATCCCATAAGTCTCACCACAAATTAAAAGTAATAATTTAACTAAACATTCTATCATATGAATGAAACATTATTCTATACTAAACCTATCCAAAATTACAGCAACTTGAAAGTTCAGTGATCTAAATAAAACATTAACCAAAATTCAAGAACAACACAAGTGTAGACATTTAAGCACAATTTCTTTTACTACACACAAAAGATTTAGAAATATGAACTCTAAGTAAACATTCTCCATCCTCTTTCTCCCACAGTTTCTCATTTTCATGGACTTTTGGTCTGGATTTTTCTAAACTGTTAAATGGATAAGATAGTATATATCAAGTTTCTTTGGAAATAAATCCCACAAGGAAACCATCAGTTTTGCAGAACTGAGAACTTTAATCAATTTACCTCAAACTTTCCTTCAGGAGTGATAAACAGCATGAATTTAATAAAAGTTTTACACCTCTTTGCCATAAAATGAACAATGCAAGAGATAATATGTTAACTTCAGGATGGTGATTAAAGTATTGTACACATCCTGTTCTTTGAATGAAATTTTTAAATTGGTGACAATTATATTCTTAGTGAATCTTTTAGGCAAGTTTTTTTTTTTTAGTAATGATTGATATAAGGCTATGTTTTCCAAAATATTCTCCTGTGAAATACTTATTCTATGAGATGTTTTGCAGAAAAAATATTTCAACTTTTCAAACTCTACTTTTAGGAAATCTTGGGCATTCTTTTCTGGAAGATTCACTTTGCTACCAGTATATTAAAGACAGGGCTATGAGCAGCAGCAAAGTAGTATTTAACTTACTGAACATAGAGATTTCCAAATGTATTTTCTTAACCTAATATTCCTACCACACACCCCATTTATTCATCCTGAAGAACTTCCTATAGAAAAGGTTTATAAAACAATTTATTTTCTAAACCAAATAAGAAGTCATTGCCCATTTCAAAGACCCAGTCATTTTTGTTATATCCCAACTAATGTATTTTTCAGATAATTTTTCTTAATAACAGTGCTATTATAAAAATGCTATATTTTTTAAAACTGAACATAGATATATTAGTGCAATAAAACACAAAGAGATGCTACAATAGTCAACAACTGCTTCCTTCTGCCATTATTAGTTAATTCTCTCATTTACTCTGAAAATATTTTTTTAACCCAATTCTTAACTCGAAACAAGGTTTCATCTCTCACTTTATTTTCATTGTCAACGTGTCATTTGATTGCTTTCTCCATCAAGTCTATTTCAAATAATCTACTCATACCTACTCAAACATAATATGCATTTCCATATCTCTGTGCCTTTGCTTCTTCTCTTCACTTTACTTTACATTGTTGAATTAACAAACTACTTAATTTTCAGCTTTCCATACTACTTACTCTTAAATGTTTTTTCTACTTCTTAATTTCATAATAAATACCTCATTTATTTTTCAAAGAAAATTATTTATGTAACTAATCTTGTTTACATTTATGCTTAATTTCACCTCATATTTAGATTGGGTTTTTTGTTTGTTTGTTTGTTTACAGGCTTTAAATCCCTTGAGAGCACAAGGCCATAAATTATTTTTCTCTATATTATGTATAGCAGTGCCCTACACTAACTGGCATTAAATCTACATTTGTTGATTGACTAAGTAAATGTCAATAAATAAGTTGAAAATTGAAGTGAGCTCTATTTACTCTTATGGAGAGGATCCATTTTTAAATTCTGGATTTTTGTAATAATAATACCCTGAATTTACTCAAAACCTTTATTTTTTCTTATTTTTAAGTTGTGCATCTTTCTTTCCCTGTTGATTTTCACAACCTAACACCTTTATGCTAGAGAAAGAAAATACTATTTAAATTATATTTTAAATTAAACAGCATCAAATCCTTCTAGTTTAAGTTATATGACTAGCTTCTATGCTTCCAAAATCATTAATATAGTCATGAAACATATAAAAGCTACAGGAAATTAATGCAAAATAAAAACTTGATTCATTATGATTGGTGGTAATAACCACGTTCTTTTCATGTCTCAGTACCGCTTTTCTACTCTGGAACTCAGAATACTTCATAATTAACATGTAATATAAAAGTAGAAAAATAATATGATAATATACAAGTTCAATTACTCAGGTAAAGCCCCAATGAATATCATCATTTTTTATTTTTTAAAGTGATAATGAAAATACCAATAATAAATTAAATCTATAAAGATGGGTCCAAGAGAGTTCTGACAGTAATTAAAAAAAAGCAACATTGAAGAAACGGTATTAATGTCCCCAGGTATTTATAAGTTTGAAAGTGAAGAAAAATGATCAATACAAAATTCCTAAAGGGATAAGAAATATATACATATAACTATAGTTTTTGGGGTCATTGTTCTGCTTCAACTGAGACATAAAATAAACTCAGTTATGAACATAAAGCATAATTAACCATAGTCACCTCTTTAATTCTACTCTGAAAATAATCTAATTAAAAATTAACTGTAAAATGTAAATATGAATTTCTGAATACATGCATATATTTTCCAACAGACTCTAGTAAAAATTAGATGACATTTTCTGTTACTATCAGACATTGAATTGATATAAAGTCAGAACAGAATACTATTGGAAAGATATCTAACAAAACTTGCACTTCATTCACTTTTATTCTCTGCTTTCAAATATGCTTCACAAGGAATTATTGCAGCCTCCATGTGTAATAAGCTTATTTTCCCTTAAAACTTTGTCTAAAATTCTCAAGCCATAAAAACACAGCATAGTTCCCAAACTTCAAGATTCTAATATTTAAATAAAAAATGAAATAAACCAAAACAATAACAACACCACCATAAAATACTTTACACAAGTTTTTTTAAATGAAGATGGACATTTTACAAGATAAAATATTTGCCAACTCAGTATACTAACACTGGTCCCAAAGCTCAAACATGCTGAAGCCTTAAGAAGCAGGCCTAGACAGCCAAATGAAATCTCCTTTTTCCCTATTGGTCACAGGACATAAATAACACCAACACAGAGCTAATAAGTGGACCCATTTACCTTTTGCTCTGGCTTTCAGAAAACTTTTCATCAAATGTATTACTAGAGCTGAAGCACTTTACTCTGTTTATTATTAGGCATTTTTCTCTCTGAAGATTAATTAAAAACTTTATGAGACTGTATGTTCCAGAGTAATATTGCAAGTAAATTTAGAGGTGTCACACTCACATTATTATAGACACACAGAATTGTGATCAAATAACCCGTGACAGTCTTGACATAGTATACTGGCTTAAACTTGACATGACCCCTTTTTTTAAACAGTGTCAATGTGAGAATATTTAAGGGACATTCAGATTTTAAGGAGATGGATAGTGTAGAATAAAAACAGTTGTAATAGGGTCCCTCAGCTATGCTGTAAGATGGCAATAAAACCTTTTAAAAGGTAAGATATTTTGTCAAATTACAGGACCTTATTGCTCATCTTCCTGATGTCATCTGTACAAAAAAATAAAAAGAAAAAACTGAATCGAACTGATGAAAATGAGCCAGATGCTTTATATATGTGTTTGTGACCTAACTTCCATGGATTTGAATTAGCACTGATTTAACTTGTACATTCAAAGCCAACTTTGAATTTACAATATCATGCTGACCTAAACAAAACTTTAAAATTGTCTACATGACTTTAAATCTAATAAATTCATTTATCAATTTATTCAATTAACTATTCAGTGCCTACTATATGATAGGTACTTTTTGGGGACCAGGAAAAGGTTTTGTTTTTTTTTTTTCAATTGAAAATTTGAACTAAATTAATTTGATGGTTTAAGTTGTAGTAAGGAATAAATGGAAGTTTGTTTAAATGAACCATATAAGTATTATTTAAGTATCTTGGCAATTAGTGCTGTGTTTAAATCACAAATCACAATGTCAGATGAATATTTAGTAAATCCAATAAGAATATTCAACATAAAGGACACATCTATATTATGTATACCTTACAGTGGACTTTTTATAATATTGTTTTGTCAAATTTACTGAAACTCAAGTTGCTTCTTTTCTGTTAAGAAAAATACTTTATATACTTGAACTCAATGTTATTATGGTATGTGCTAATATTAATATTTATAAGGCATACTTTTTATCCTTAGTGGAAATGTCATCAAATTAACAGGACTATTTAACACAAACAAATAATACTTCTAGTAGCACTTACTATGTGCCAGACACTGTTCTAAGTGTCTTGCATATATTGAAAAATAATGCTATGAGTTGGGTACTATTATTCCCATTTTACAAATGAGTAAAGCTGAGAAAGATGTTCACACAGCTAATAAGAGGCAAAGCCAGAATTATGTAGTATACAGAGGCAGAACTGTTAGTTCCTGCATTGTGAGAGAGAGAGAGCGAGTGAGAGAGAGAGACAGAGAGAGAGAGAGAGGCAGAGACAGAGACAGAATAGAGAGAAAATATTTTATAAATTGTAGTTTGGGAATTTTGAACTATAAAATTTAAAAATTTTCTAAATTATTACCTACAACCATGACTTCTTGATAGCTTATTCAAATTAACCTATACTTAAAATTCACTCCTTTGAAATAAGAACAAAAGTCTTATTTTTATTCATTAAATTAAAAGAGATTGCTTTACAATTATGAATTGTGGATGGCAGAGAATTTTATGTTAGCTTTTTTAACTAAGTGGATATAGTGATTCCTGTGTAACTCTAAAATGTAATGTTTCATTTATTTACAATTATACAAATAACACCTGCTAGTGAAAATATGGTCACAAAAATAATATGGAATAAAAAGTAATATTAAGAAGCCCAGAAATTGACTGTCATTATTAAGTCTTAAATAGAATAATCACTTTTATTGATTTGGCTTCACCAGTTTTAATAGGCAATAAAAACAGATTTTTCCCCCCTTAGGACAGTTAATTTTATTTATTCTTCTATAAGCCATTTTTTCCTATAATATGTTTCATTATTTCTAAAACAGTTTGCTCATTGCTTAATAAGAAAATAACAGCTATATAGAAATAAAATATTTATATGCAGAAATATACTGGAGTAATATCTGAAGAGCCTAAATAAGTCTACTTTTTAAGTCTTTGCTTTGACATTTATTTACATGCTCTTTTTATACTATTCTTATTTTAGTGTGAAAAATTTTTTAGGATAAAATCTTCTAACTGTTGCTTATCAGCTTTCCTTAGACAGTATAATTAGCAGAAGCCTTTATTAGGTTGTGAAACAGTAAGACCTCTTTCAGTTTTAAAAATTCTTATTAATTTATATTTTCATCTATTTACGAATTGAGATTGAAAATTTTGTCAAAACTTATTTAAAGGTCTTGCATATTTTTACTCAATTAAATATTTGCATATTCTTAGGGTATCAGATATTTCCCCAAGCCTGCAGCAGCGTAGGAAAATTAAAAATAAGCAAGCAAGCAAACAAAATCTTAGAAATCTTGGAAAGTAAGGCAAATTTTTGTAAAAGCTTACAAGTTATTTATATTTATAAAAATGTCCTCTGGGTATAATATTTTAAAAGTCTGAAATGTGTCAAGCAGCAATAAAATTTTAAAAATTTATATGCAGATTTGGAGAATATAGAAATTAATTGCTATACTAACTCTTAACTGCTCTGAGAAATGATTCAATTAAATTATGTCCACAAAATTGAAATTGCCTTTTGATAATAATTCATCACATTAGCCTTTCAAAAACAGCAGGAACACGTGCTACTTGACTTTTAGAATGGCAAAGTAAGAAATTTAGCAAAAATTGATTATAAAAATAAACAAATCTATTAAAAATCTGTAAAACTCTTGAAATCGACCAAGAGCTTAAAACAAATAGAGAAAGTTACATTCAAGAAAAACAACTAAATTTAAGGAGCCTCTGGGACAACATCAAACACAACAATATTCATATCATAGCAGTACCAGAAGGAGGAGAGAGAAAGCAAAGAATTGAGAAACCATTTGAAGAAGTAATGACTGAAACCTTTCTAATTTGGTGAAGGAAACCAACATACAAGCCCAGGAAGCACGGAATCCCAAACAAGATGAACCCAAAGAGGCCCACACTAAGACACATTATAATTAAAATGGCAAAGATTAAAGACAAAGAGAGAATACTAAAACCAGCAAGAGGAAAGGAACTAGCTACTTATAAGGAAGCTCCCATAAGACTGGTAGCTGATTTCTCAACAGAAACTCTGCAGGCCAGAAGGGAGTGGAAGAAAATAGTCAATGTGATGAAAAGCAAGGACATATGACCAAGATTACTCTACCTAGTAAAGCCATCATTGAAAATCAAAAGACAAATAAAGAGGTTCTTAGGCAAGGAAGGGCTACAGAAGTTCATCACCACCAAACCAGTAGTACAAGAAATGTTAAAGGGACTGCTTTAAGATGGGACATAAAATAAAGAAAAATTATGAAAAAAATGGCCATAGGTATACATCAACAATTACCTTTAATTTAAATGGATTAAAAACTCTAACTAAAAGACATAAAGGGCATTCCAATGAGTGGAGTGTCAAACAGAGGAAGACAGATGTAAGTTGACTTTGCTTATAGATGAGAATCAAAGAAAAAAATAAACAAGTGGACCAGAAAGAGATTCATAGAAATAGAAGACATTTGGTTTGTTGCCGGTGGGAAGAAGGTTTGGAGAGGGGATGAAATAAAGGGAAGAGATTAAAAAGTTCAGTTTGGTGGTTGCAAAGTAATAGTTATGGGGTTATAGGGTAAAATATGGGAATATAGTTAATGAAGTTGCAATAATTATTGGTGACATCACATGGGTACTAGATTTGTTTGAATGATGGGAGGAGTATGGAGTGGTAGGTGAAAAATAGAAAGAAATCAAGAAGTACAAATTCAGTCATGAAATAGTCATGGTGATGTAAAATGCAGCATAGGACATGTAGTCAATAACATTCTAAGAACTATGTATGGTTTCAGATCAGAACCAGATGTATAAGAATAAATATTTTGTAAGTTAAGTAAATGTCCCATCACTATGCTGTACACCTGAAACCAATATAGTATTGTGTGCTAGATGTAACTGAAACATAAAAACAAATGGGAAAAAAGAAAAACAATTAAACCTTAATAAAGACCTTAATAAAGAAGGAGCATATGACAATTTCACCTGGTGCTTCTCAGTCCCTAGCTCCATGTTGTGATCACAATAGCAGCACAAGATAAGCTGCAAGCACTTAGCAGTCTTATGCTGGAAGACAGCTGTCTTGATGTGCAGCAAAAAGAATAAAAACTGAGGTCCAAAAATATTGTAAAAGCCAATAGTAATCTTGCTGACATGAAATAATGGAAAGCTATTTATCCTTAGCTGAACATAAAGCTCTGTTTATCCAGAAAGAACTAATTTTATAATGACTGACTTGAAAAAAATGAAATTAGAATGTGTACCTTAATCCATATCAAGACACATTAGCAAAGTTGTGGAAACCTTATTCACTTAAGAAATATAAACACGAACTTTGATCAATAAATTTTGTAACACTTATGCTGACTCAGAGGTAATCTCTATAAAAGTAGTATTAAAAATGAAAAATAAAGTAATTTTTATAAATAGAGTAGAGACATCAATGGCCACATAGTGTATAAAAATCAGACTCTACAGAATCAGTTTCGGCAAGACATCAAAATAGTAAACCAAACAAACAAAATATGGTAGCAACAAAAAAATTCACAGAGGGGATGCAAATTTATAGACACTATAAAAATTCTCTATAATGATCACCTTTCAACATAAAATTACATAACATGTAAAGCAAATATATGTATATATCATCCATACTCAGGGGAAAAGAAAACATTCAAGAGAAACTGTCTTCAAAGGTGTCCAAATGTAGAACTTACTAGAAAAAGATGTCAATGCAATTATTATAAATGTGTTCAAACAAATAAAAAAATATGTGACTTAAAAAGACATAGGAGAGACATCATCAAAATGGCATCATGAGAAGAACTTCTAGAAAACTCCCCTGAAATTTACAAGAACTTTAGCAATGATAATTCAACAAATGATTTTCTATGCAGCACACAAACAAAGCTGGCAGACCCACCCCAGAAGACTGGGACAAACTGGAGAAGGGTGAAAAAAGTTTCAAAAGTAGGGGGCTGTGGAAAGCAGCCTGAAACTCATTGTGGTTCCAGAAGAAAGAATAAGTGAGATATGGGGCAAGGAACACAGCCTAGATTTCACTGCAATCCTGGGAGAGAGAAGGTGCATAGACAAGAGCCATGGGACACATCATGGAACTCACTGTGGTCCTGGGAGAAAAAACAAGTAAGAAGATGGCTGGTGTGCCTTCTAATGGCCATTGGCATTCCTGCCTGAAGGATTAGCATACATGTATTATATGGCTGAACCCAGCACTTGGGGCAAAGACCTTAGGGAAAAGATTGAATAAAGAAGAACATATGCATGCACTGCCCTCACTGCCAGACATAGGACAAAGGCACAAAGCTTGGCCATGGCCCTTCTTAAATCTTGCCTACCCCACATCCTTCCAGTGTGTCTGCCAGCCCCAGAAGATACCGTAGTAATGTGTGCCAAGCTAAAGAGCAGAATATCTACAACCCAGAGAACTGGAAATACAGTTTCTGAATGACAGATACACAGAGTGGCTAATTTCAGCATCCAGGAAAGAGCTGTAGAAGTAAGAAAGCAGTGGGCTGGCAACACCATTATCTAGAGCCAAACACACACACCAGCAGCCTCTCCCAAAAATAAAGAATGAAATAGCTATCTTAGAAAACAGAACTAACCACATGGAAAAAGTAATTAGTGATACCAAACACAGAAATAGGAAAATGACACAAATAAAAAAAGAGAGAAACATGAGAATTTAAATAAATGAAAAACCTACAAAAACTGACTCTATCAGAAATAGCAACATAAAAATAATGTGTATACCAGAAGGAGAAAAGTGTGAGAAGAGCACAGGGAAGCTATTCAAACAAATAGTTGACTAGAACATACCCAACCTATCAAACAAACCAAATGCTTGAATTCAAAAAGTAAACCTAATTATCTCCATCCCAAAAGGCCTATTCCAAAGCACATTATATTAAAGCTGTCAAAGGTCAAAGGCAAAGACAGAATTTTTAAGGCAGCCAGAACAAAGAAGACTACCACCTACAAAGGTAAGCTCATTAGATTATCATCAAAATTTTCAGCAGAATATCTAGAAGCCAGAAGAGAGTAAATAAAATACTCAAATTACTAAAAGAGAAAAATTACCAGCAAAGAATAATTTATACAACAAAGTTATCCTTTAAATACAGGGTAGCCAAAAAAACATATATCCATTTTAAGAGATGTTCTCTAGTTATTACTTTTTGAAGTTGAATTGAATTACAGTAGCAATGTAAAGTATAACATTTGCTCAACATGGCATTAATTGAATGAATGCTAGCATCAACACGGGACAGGCAGAACAGTCAAAGAAAATGACAGAAACATGGTTGTCATTTAGAAGTGCAAGACTATTTTGAACTGGTATTTGAAATTCAAGAATGTTGTTTGCATTTCACCCATGTTCTCCTGACTTAACACCCCTTAACTTCTACCTATGGGGGACTTTAAAGAATGTGGTATACTGTAGAAAACCAGCTACATTGGAAATACTTCAGGAAGACCTTCAATTGGCATGCACAGTGATACAAGAGGTAACTTCAGTCAACGTTGTTCAAGCAGTAGTTTACCATAATCAGGAGTGTCTCGATGCTGATGGTAAGCACTTTGAGGCCCTCTTATAAATGCAGAAGTCAAATGGGACTGGTATTCATATTTTGTTATCAGTATATATTGAGTATTACAATTTTAATATAATGTTTTTCTTTCTTAAAATGTGTATGCTTTTTTGGAACCATCTGCAAAATGAAGGAATAATGGTCTTTTCAGATATAAAAAATTCTCCAACACAAGACTTGTATGACAGGAAAAGTTAAAGGAGGCTATTCAACATGAAGCAAAAAGTCAAAATAAATATAAGTCATATGGGGCAAGAAAAACATAAAAGAAGACAAAGAAAATGTCTAAATTTTCAAAGGATAATGAAGATAAGAAGCATGCTAAAGAAAAGGGGCCACTGTGCATATGAAACTTTCTTTTACTTAAAAATAATGGTAATCACTGAAAAAGAATCCATAACTGAGACACATAACATGAAAACAGAAAATAAAAATTACAGAACATGACCAAATTTAAATTACTCACCAAAACAAAAAGGCAAAGAAACAATGGAGACACTGAACTATCAGGTTATGAAAGTTAACATGGTTATAGAAAATCTTCATTAACTAATAATCATCCCAAATATAAACTGTCTAAACTCACTAATAAATAGGCACAAGGTAGCATATTAGATTAAAAAAAACCCTACTATGTGCTTTTTAAAGAGTCACATTTAAGTCACAAAGACAAATATAGACTCAAAATACAAGGGTGGAAAATAATAATTCAAGCAAATGACACCCAGCAAATAGCGAATGTAGCCATATTTATATCTAACAAAACAGACTTTAGAATAAAAAAAGGTAATAAGAGACAAAGATGGCACTTCACAATGACAAAAAGGACAATCAATTAGACATGACACCAGTTAAAATATATGCCCTTAATCAGGAAGCACTTAAATTTGCAAATCAACTGCAACAGAACTAAAGGGAAAACTGGCAATTATACATTTATAGAATGGACATTAAACACCCATTGACAGTCATGTATTTATCATCCAAACAAAAAATTAATAAGGAAATATCAGCCTTAAATGATACATTGCAGCAAATAGATATAATTGACATTTACAGATCACTTTATCCTAGAACACAATACTATATATTTTTTTCTAGTGTGCATTAAACATTCTCAAGAATGGACCACATGCTGTGACACATAATTAGCCACAGCAAATTCAGGAAGATTAAAATCATACCTAGCATATTCTCTGACCACAAAACTTTGAAGTTGGAGATCAATTACAAAAAGGAAGCAGAAAAAAAAATACATACATGGAAATTTTAAAATATGCTATTAAATAGCAACTGGGTTAAACAAAGAATTGAAACAAATCAAAAATTAATAGGAACAAATGAGAATAAAAAGATTCTATTAAAATTATTGGAATGCAGCACGAGCAGTATTAAGAGAGAAATTTATATCATTACAGGCCTATCTCAAGAAGCAAAAAAAAATGTCAAATAAGCAATCTAATATTAAATCTTAAAGAATGAGAAAAATAAGAACAAATGAAACCCAAAGTCAGCAGAAGGAAGAAAATAATAAAAACTAAAGCAAAACTAAGTGAAATAGAGGAGAAAATGACTATACAAACATTAATGCAAAAGAAGCGGGTTCTTTGAAAAGATTAATAAAATTAAACTGCTGACTAAACTTACTAAGGTAGAGAAAAGATGCAAATAACAAAAATGAAAAAGTAAAGAGGGGAAATTACTTTGGATGTCACAGAAATACAAAGGATCTTACAAGAGTATTATGAAGGAGTAGAGTAGACTGTTAACTGAAACACAAGAAATCAAAACTGCCAAGCAACCAACAGAAAAAAAAACTTTAAATACAAATTAAAATAAATTTTAGCTGAAATATACATTTAAACTTGTTGCACAGTGAAACATGTTGCCCTGTGAGTAAGTCCAAGCTTTATGCACCACACACTTGTCTTTTACTCCAGACAATTCATGTTGTGTAAACATACTTGTTGGTTAAGATCTATTATTATTCAAATTTGTGTTTTTACTCAACCCCCATTATGCCAAAATAGGTCTCCATAAGCTTAAACACATAGTGCTTACCCTCAAGCAGAAGATAGACACATGCAACAGGCATGAGAAAGCTTAGAGTAGTGCAGTGCTCATGAAGAAATTTATTGTCAGTTTGTCAACTATATATGACTTTAAAGTTCAGTCTCAGAAAGTAGAACAGTTTTATATTAAGTTGAAGAGTGATAAGAGTGTGAGAAGTTTCATACTCTTCATATACCAGAAATAGAAGTGCTTGACCAGGTATTGTATGAGTGGTTTTCTCTGAAAAGGTCTTAAGGTTGTTGTATTTCTGGACCCATGCTGTCAAAAAAAGTGAAAGAATTCCACGAAGAAAAAATCATTGAATGTCAGTGTTAATTTTTAAGTGGCTGGCTTACATGATTCAACGTTTGTCGAGCATCTGTAAGATGCACTTGTTGGGTGAGAAGAAATCTGCTGATTTTGAGGCTGCAATTTAACTTTGTGATGTACTTAATTATTTGTTGCAGAAAATGGCTTGACTTCAGAGCAGATTTATAATGCAGACGAGACTGGATTAATGTGGAATTGTATGTCTAATTTTACTTTGGCTGGTGGTGATGAGAAGGTAGCTCCTTGGTTCAAGGTAAATAAAGATCACATAACTGGGTTTGTTTGTGCAAATGCACCGGAAAATCATAAGCATAAGTTGTGCGTGGTCAGCAAATTTGCTAATCCAAGGTGATTTAAAGCCATAACTAACCTTTCTGTACATTATCATGCACAGAGTAACAGTCAGATGGATGTAGAAAATTTTATCAAATGATTTCATGATTTGTTTGTCCCAAGTTTTAAAGAAATTTCATTAAAGAAAATAATACCACAGAACAATAAGTTTTAACTGTCTTGCACATGCTCTTTGTTAATGGCAACAGTTTCATATATAATTTTCTGGCTAACATTGCAAGTCTGATCTAACCAAAGGATCAGGGAGTGATACAGAATGAAAAATGTTTTAGAGGTGTGATTTCATACAAAAATGACTAATTTGGATTGGAAAATTCTGGACTATTAGGAAAAATATAATCTCAAAGAGGCTACCTAAACTGTCAATTTTGCTTGGAATTTTGTGAGAAATAAAACATTACGGACATGTTGGAAAAAGTTGTGGCCACTTGTGATGTCTTTGGAATTTTCCTTTTACTCCCTCAAATTTAAGGAGTTTGCAGTCAATAATGAAGCTGTCAGTAGCAGAATTTATGATGAATTCTGTGAACTAATTGACTTTGCTAATGACAAAATGAATTTGTCTTCAAATGAACTTGATGACTGGCTTACTATGGAAGAAGCTGTATCAGTATTTCATACTCTTAATACAGAAGACATTGTAGAAGGTTTTATAAATTTTGGAAACATGAATGTTAATGATAGATGGAGTGTTGGCAAAATTTGAAACTATAATAGCTTTTGCAGAACAGCAACCCTTCATTAATTCTCAGCATATTATGCAACCACACATAATGCAAAACTTAACTTTGCACAAGAGGCATAGAGCATCAAAGCAAGCTGATATTCACTCATATTTCAAGAAAGCTAAATGCAAGTTTTTCAGTACATTATCATATACTGATGTAGATCCCCCCCAAAAAATCCACATCTAGTTTTATCTAATTTTGTCCTACCTACATCATTATATTCTGATAATCTTGATGCAGTGTTTACTCAGTAAACTCTTAACTCCTACTGCAACAGTTTTATGTATATATGTGTGCTTTTTCCTCAAGTTACTTGAAGAAATTATGTTAGTAAAGTTCATTAAGTTGAAAAGTTTATTGACTACCATTTAACTAAAATTTCACACTACATTTACAAAGCTGTTTTTGTAATAAAATGTGTTATATTAAGTTAAGTTTGTCTTTATTTTTTAATTTGTTATTAATTACTGTACTTTAATATCAATATAAATGTAATAACAAATTTATGGTATGATACAGTATAGTATGAGATGTAGTCTCATTTAGGCCTATTTTTAATAGTAACTCTTAAGCAACTAGAAACTATATTTACTGCTATAAAACATTTCAATAACTTAAAAAATCGCCAAGTTTTTAAAAACATGTATCCTACCAAGACTCAATCAAGATAAACTGAAAAAAATAAATAAAATGATCAACAGTAAGAAAATTGAAACTATCATACAAAACCCAATTCAGAAGCAAAAGTTCATGACTGATGACTTACTAGTGAATTCTACCAAACAAAGAGGATTTAATGCCTGTCATTTTAAAACTCTTATAAAATTGAAGAAGAGTGGGTTCCCTGGTGGTGTAGTGGCTAGGCTTCTGTGCTCTCAACACCGCAGCCTGAGTTCAATTCCCAGCCAGGGAACCACCAAAAAAAAAAAATTGAAGAGGAGGCAATATTTCCTAACAAATTTTCAAAGGACAACATTACTGAAATATCAAAGTCTGGTAAGAAGAACAAGCACACGTTAAAAAAAGGACTGTGGACCAATATTGCTGATGAATGTAGACATAAAAATCCTAAACACAATAGGAACAAGTCTAATACTACAATATCTTTTAAAAATATGCATCACAATCAAGTGAAATTTTATTACAATGGCACAAGAATGGTACCAAATACACAAACTGATTCTGGTGATACACCACATAAACAAAATATAAGATAAAGCTTATATGATTGTATTAATTGATGAAGATGAAACATTTAGCATAATACATCTGTTATGATCAAAATACTTCATAAAATGAGCAGAGAAAAAAAGTACCTCTACATTCTGAAGGTCATATATGGCAAGCTCTCAGCTAATATTATAATGAATGGTGAAAAACTGAAACTTTTTATTCTAAAATTAAAAATAAGGCAGGGATGTCCCCTGTCAACACTGTTACTCAACATAGTACTGGAATTCCTAATCATAACAATCAGGCAAGAGAAATAAATAAAAGTCATTTAATCAAAAAATGGAGAAGTTAAATTTTCATTTTTTACAGGTGACATGATTTATTATATAAAAAATCCTAAAGATTCCATCAAAAAACTATTAGAAACAAATAGGAGGTTAAAGATGGCAGAGTAGGTTAACACTGTAAGTGCTTCATTCCATTAACACATTAAAATTACAACTAAATTATTGAACAACCAACCTGGAGAAACATCTGAAATCTAGATGAACAGAAGTTTTATAACTAAAGATACAAAGAACAAGAGACCATAGCAAGACTGGTAGAAGGGGTGCAGATATGAGAAGAACCAAACCTCCAGTGGTGGTAGAGAATCAGGAGGGATATTTCAGCCAGAGAGGTTGCCCCTGGTTGGAGGAGAGACCCCAGCCTCTTACTAGGCTCCCCAGCTTGGAACACTGGTGCTGAGAAGAGAAGCTCCAAAACATATGACCATGAAAAACAATGGGGACTCTGACTGTCCAGAAAGAAGGCTGTGGGAAACCCAAACACCCTCTTAAAGTTCCTGCACAAACACGGTCACTTGCAGGTATTCACCTTGGCCTCCAACAGAGGGGTGGTGACTCAATAAACATTGGAAGCATAAGAATGGCAGCGTGAGGCATGTGGCTTTAAGGCAAGGGCTAAAAAACTGTCACCATTTTGACTGGGTGGGTCTTTCTTCCATGCAGGCAGTTGGTAGGTGCTATTTTTCCTGTGTTGTGTCTGTCCCTATATGGCCAAATCTGAATCTTATACATCTGGGAAGCTCTGCTGGCTCCACCCTGCCGACTCACTGGGACCCAAGTCATCTCATCTTCACTAATGCCAGAGGTACTTTCTCCAGTGAGCAGGCAACCCTGCACACATTTCAATTTTTCTTAGAAAATTATTTAAGTCCATAGGCCTTAAGTGGACAGCAACCAGAATCTGTGTGCTCTGAGAATTTATCTGAGTAACTTCAGGAACAACATTGGCACTAAACCAGAATTGACAGGAGCATCCAGTGCAGGTGACAGTGCCAGGGCCCCACAAAGCACCTACTATATAAGGCTATCCAGCAATACTGGGAGATGTAGCAGATCGACCTAATACACAGAAACAAACACAGACCGGCATCCAATATCAACAAACAAAAATATGTCTCTAGTAAAAGAAAAGCAGAAAATTTCTGAAGAAAAACTAAATGAGATGGAGCTAAGCAACATGTTAAATACAGAAGTAAAAATAATGGTTATAAGGATACTCAAGTAACTTAGTGAAAACTTCAACAGAGAGATCAGAGAGATAGCAAATATAAAGAAGGAAATAAAAATATAAAAAAGAAAATGTCAGAAATAAAAATATAATGACTGAAATTCAGAATTCAATAGAAGGGATCACCAGATAGAGCAGAGGACTGAATCAGCAAATTGAAAGACAAGGTAACAGAAAGCATTCAATTAGAACAACAAAAAAGTCCAAAAAAATGAGGATAGTTTAAGGGACCTCTGGATCAGCATCAAGCATAACAACATTCACATCATGACAGTACCAGATGGAGAAGAGAGAATGCAAAGAATTGAGAACCTATTAAAGAAATAATGACTAAAACATTCGTAACTTGACAGAAGAAATAGATATACAATCCCAGGAAGCACAGAGTGCTTACACCAAGACACATCATAATTAAAATGGCAAAAGTTAAAGACAAAGAGAGAATCATAAAAACAGCGAAAGAAAAGCAACTAGTAACTTACAAGGGAGCTCCCATAGGGCTGTCAGCTGCTTTCTCAATAGAAACTTGGCAAGCCAGAAGGGAGTGGTAGAAAATATAATATGAGAAAAAGCAAGGACCTACAACCAAGATTATTCTACTCAGCAAGGCTATTATTCAAAAATCAGAGGACAAATAAAGACCTTCCCAGACAAGAAAAAACTAAAAGAGTTCATGACCACCAAACCAGTATTACAAGGAATGTTAGAGGGACTACTTTAAGATGGGAAAGTAAAGGAAATTATGAACAATAAATTGGCAATAGCTACACATCAATAATTACTTTCTATTTTAATGGATTAAAAGCTTCAATCAAAAAACATAGAGGGTATATCCTGAATGGAGTGTCAAACAGAGGAAGACAGATGCAAGTTGACTTTGCTTATAGGTGAAATCCAAGGAAGAAAATAAACAAATGAAGCAGAAACAACTACAGAAAACATTTGGTTTGTTAATCAAAGGAAGGAGGGTTGGGGGAGGGGGTTAAATAAGGGGAAGATATTGGAAAGTTCAATTTTGTTGTTACAAAGTAATAGTTATGGGGACATAGGGTATAACATGAAAGTATAGTCCATAATGTTGCAAGAACTATGTATGGCATTAGATGGGTACAATTTGTTGGTGTGATTAGAGGAGATTGGGAGGAGTTGGTGAAAAAGAAAAAGAAATCAAGAAGTACAAACTTATAGTCACAAAATAGCCACAGGTATGTAAATTACAACATAGGGCATATAGTCAATGATATGGTAGTAACTATGTACAATGTCAGAAGGAAACCAGATTTATTAAAATGATTTTGTTTTTGTTTTCTGATTTTTAAAATTTTTTTGTTGGAGTTATTGCGGTGACGTTGGTTAGCAAATAAAAATGATGATTTTGTAAGTTACATAAATGTCTCATCACTGTGTTGTAAATAAATAAATAAATAAATAAATAAATAAAACAATTAGAAACTATAAATGAATAAAGTTGCAGGATACAATATCAATATAAAAATATATTGCATTCCTATATATTAACACTAAAACTTCAAAAAAATGAGAAAAAACCCAACACTTTTTGCAATCAAAACAAAAAGATTAAATACTTAGGTTTAAACTTAGCAAAGATGTGAAGAACTTATTCACTGGAAGCCATAAGACACTATTAAAAGAAATTGAAAAATAAACCTAAAATTGAAAAGATATTCTGTGTTCATAGATTTGAAGAATCAAGTTAGTTAAATGGCTATGCTTTTTAAAACAATATAGAGACTTATTACAATCCCCATCAAAATTGCAATGACATATTTTCAAGGAACAGACAAAAACAACATCAGATTTGCATGGAGTCACAAAAGCCCTCAACTAGCTGAAGCAGTTCTACAAAACAAAACAAAAACAAAACAAAACAAAAATCCAGGCTAGAAGCATCATACTCCCCTACTTCAATTTATATTACAAAGCAACAGTAATCGAAATAGCATAGTATACAATGGATTCATACCACTCAACAATAAGAAACAAACAATCCAATTAAAAACTGAACAGAGGTCCTGAACAGACAATTCTACCAAGAAGACATAAATATGGCCAACTGGTACATAAAAAAAAATGTTCAACTTCACTAGCTGTTAGGGAAATACCAATCAAAACCACAGTGAGATATCACCTCACACCTGTTTGAATGGCTATTCTCATCAAGGCAAATAATAACAAGTGTTGGAGATTCTATGGAGATTAGAAATCCTCATACACTGCTGATGAGAATGTAAAGGGATGCAGCCACTGTGAAGAACAGTATGAAGGTTCCTCAATAAATATAGAATTAAATTAACATATGACCTGGCAATCTTTCTTCTGGTTATCTAACCAAAATATCTGACAACCTATGTCTGCAGAGATATATGTATGCTGTCATTTGATACAACATGGATAGATCTTGAGACTATCGTGCTAAGTGAAAAAAGTCAAAGTCCAGAACCATATAACTTCACTTACATGTGAAATGTAATACAGAAAGTAACAAAGAAACAAGACAAATAAAAAACACATAAATTCAAGCAATAGTTTTGTGGTTACCAAAAAATGAAAGGATAGATTTGCAGTTGCAGAGGAAGGGGTGGTAAAATATGTATATGATGTAATGATGATGAAAGGTTTTAAGTGTACAATTTATATACATGTTAAGTGTAAAATTCTATAATACATCAGCAATACAAAACATAGATAATGTATTAAAGAATTGTACACTTAGCACCTATATAAATTTACTAACCAATGTCACCTCAACAAATTTAATAATAAAATAAAAATTTTAAAAAAGCAACATAGGGTGGCTGAGTGGATAAGAAAACAAGATTCTTACATAGTCTGCCTACAAAAGACCCACTTTAGATTGAAAGACACACACACAGAGATTGAAAGTAAGCATAGAAAAACAATATTTTATGAAAATAAAAACAAAACAAACCGGGGTAGCAATTCTTATACCAGACAAAATATACATTAAAACAAAGACTATACAAAGAGGTAAAGAAGGACCCAGTAATTTCACTTCTGGACATTTATCTGAAAAAAAACTCAAAATACTACTTTGAAAGGATATGTGCATGTATGTGTTCATTGAAGGATTATTTACAATAGTCAAGATATGGAGGCAATTGAAATATTTATCAATGAATTAATTTATCAAAACATTTTTATTTTTCTAGATATAAATGGTGTGTGTGGGGGGGTGAAAATAAGAAAGCAATTAAAAATTAATAGTTACAAAATAGTCAACAGATGTAAATTATAGCATAAAGAATATGGTCAATAATATTGTAATAACTATATATGGTAACAAATGGGTGCTTAATTTATCATAGTGATCTCTTCATAAGTTATATAAATGCCTAATCACTATGTTGTACACTTGAAATTATATATTATTGTAGGTCAACTGTAATTAAAAATACATTTTTAACAATTCTATAGTAAAAAATCACTATAGTAAAATAAATCAAATCTGAAAAAATTAAAAAGAAACATGTGTTGGCAATGATGTAATATAGAGTATTAAGTTAGAGACAAAATTATTTTTGAAATTCCAAATGTTAATTTTGTATTTTAAAAATACAACAATTACAATGAGAAATTTGTTAGAAGGGCTCAATAGCAGATTTGAGCTGATAGTGGAAAATACCACTGGAAGTTCCCTGGTGATGTAGTGGCTAGGCTTCAGCACTCTCAATGCTGTGGCCTGGGTTCAATTCCCAACCAGGGAACTACCAAAAAAGAAAATATCACTGGAGCTAAAGATAAATTAATAGAGATTATCTAATCTGAAAAATATATTAAAAGTAGAAATGAACAGAGCCTCAGAGACTTGGAGCAACACAATCCATAACATGATATCCACAATAAGATTCTGATAATGAGATGAGGAACACAAAGTAGCAGACAAAAAGTTTAAAGAAATAATGACCAAAACATTTCTGAATTTGAAAAGAAATAGTAATCACATCCAAGAAACTCAATTGAATTAAAGTACAATGAACATAAATAGACTAATGTTTAGAGATATATAGAGAAGTGGTTGAAACACAGAGTCCAGGAGAAACTTTTAAAGCAGCAAGAGAAAATCAATTTACAATTAAAATAAAGTAAGATTTACAGCTTAATTCTAATCAGAAACAATGGGGGACAGGAGGTAGTAGGTTGTTGGCATATTCAATGTGTAGGAAGAAAATAAATGCTTGTCAAACATTCAATACCGGCAAAATTTTCTTTCAAAAATTAAGGGACAAAATAGACATTTTTACATATGCAAAGATAGAAAGAATGTGCAACTTTTATGTCTGCCTTGCAAATAATACTAAAGTAAACAGTATTGGCAAAGGTAAATGTATCAAAATAAAAGTATAAATATGTTTTTTATTTTCATAATTATTATAAAGAAAATTACACAAAGCAATAATTATAAAATTGCTTTATAACATATAGAGATCTATATGACAATAACACAAAAAATGGACTGAGAATAGAACTACATTGTAGCAAATTATATAAATTTATTGAATTTAAATTAGCATCAATCTGAAGCATATTTTAATAAATAAAAAGTAATATTGTAAGCTACAGGTATAAATTGTGTCCCTCCCAGTATTTATATATTAAATCCCTAACCCCCAATTTGGCTGTATTTGGAGATAGGGTTTATGGGAAATAACTGAGGTTACATGAAATAATAAGAGTGGAGTCTTAATCTGATAGAATTGGTGGCCTGCAAAGAAGAGAAAAAAATATATCTCATTTTCTCTCTCCATATTCACACACTGAGGAGAGGCCATGAAAACACACAGTGAGTAGTGGCTGTCTATAAGCCAGGAAGAAAACTCTCACTCCAACCCAAACATGCTGGCATTCAGATCTCAGACTATTAGCTATGAGATAACATGAGAGAACATTTTTTCTTGTTTAAGCCCCCAGTATATGGTATTTTGTTTTGATAGCCTGAGCCAACTAAGACATACTGGCTATAGTAACCTTTAAGAAAATAACTGAAAAATAATAAAAAGAAAATAGAGCAAATCAAAATTAAAGTAGCACAGCAAAAATATCTATGCATCAAAAAAGTCAATGGAAGAGAAATGTAGAAACAAAAAGATGTGAGATATATACAAATATATAATAAAAAATTAATTCTCAGCAGAGTACTATAAAGCTGATTCCACATAACTTTAAAAATGCATTACATAGAACGGCCACTTATTCCAAAAATATGAGATTGTTTTAACCTCAAAATAAATAATTAATGTAATGCACTGTACTAACAAAAAATAGACAAAATAACCTAATTATTTTAATAAAGAGAAAAAAGCATTTGACTAAATCTGACACTAAGTTATTTTATTTTTATTTATTTATTTATTTATTTTTAATTCATTTTTATTGTTAGACTTATTGGGGTGACATCTGTTAGCAAGGATTACATAGGTTTCAGGCATACAATTCTACAGTGCACTAATTTATAACATAAACATTCAACTATTTAGTAAAGGAAGGGAACCTGGCCAACTCAATAAAAGACATCTATTAAAAACTTAACAACCAACATCTTGCTTAATGGTGAAAGACTGTATGCTGCCTCAGAAAGAAAACAAAGATTTCTGCTTTTGTTACTGTTATTTAGCATTATAATAGGGATTGTGGACAATGTAATAAGGAGAAGGGAAAATAAAACACATTAAAATTAGAAACAACAAAGCAAGAATGTATTGGATATGATGTGGGAAACCTGAACCCCTCATGCTATTTATGCTATGGAATATAGTTTGACAGTTTATTTAAAAGATAAAAAAAAATTTCTATATGACCAAGATATTCTATTCTTAAAATTCTACACAAAAAATTTAAATATTCCCACCCAAAGACTTATGGAGTAATGTTCATAAAAGTATTAATCATAAGAGCCAAACAGTGGAAACGATCTATATTTCTATCAACTAATAGAAGGATAAATACAATTTTATTGCAGTGGTAAATTGTTTTTCCCTCAAAAATATTTTTAAGTGCTAATCCCCAGTGTCTGTAAATGTAAACTTATTTGGAAATAAGGTCTTTATAAATGTAATCATGTTTAGGTGAGTTCATACTAGATTGGGGAGGGCACTAAATCTAATGACTGATGTCCTTATAAGAACAGGAAAGAATACACACACATAGAAAACACAGCCTAGTGCAGACAAGCAAAGTTGGAGTTCATTGCCCCAAACTAAGGAACTTCTGAGGCCACCAGAAGGTAGATGAGACATGGAAATTTTTTCCCTAAAGCCTGCAAAGGGAGCAATGCCCTGCCATCACTTTGATTTTGGAATTCTCTAAAACTGTGAAAAAACATATTTCTATTACTTTAAGCTAAGTATGTGCTAATTTGTTATGGGAGCCCTAGAAAACTAATCTAGTTATATATTTATATAATTTCTATACATTTTTCAGAAATAAAGAGAATAAAATACTGTTACATTCTACAACATGAATGGAACTTAAAAAGTATTTCACTAATTTTAAAAAATCATATTAAAGAATAAGTATTATGAATCTATTTAAATAAAATATCTGGAAAGGAAAAATCTATAGAGATGGAAAGTAGATTAATGATTATCTAAGAGTAAGCATGGAGATTGAATTCAATGTGCATGACTAATCTTTTTGAGGGTGATAAAAATGTTATAAAACTATTTTTTCTGCAGTTCTGTAAAGTTACTAAAATTCTTTCAATTGTATACTTACAATAGGTGAATTTTTATTGTAATTCATGGATTATGCCTCAATATTGATATGTAATAAAATAGAAATAATAGTGTTTTGTAGCCATTACCAGTTTGATGAACCATTCTAATCTATGTAACAGGTATACATTTAACTATCTCATGCAGTCAAAGATTGTTTGGAAAGATGTACATAAAGTTATGCCAAAACTGTAATAGTATCAAGTGCTATACAACAATCCCAGACCTAAATTTAAAAAAATTACTACAGTTTATAACATGTTAATGTCATCTCACAATGAGGCTAATGCTGGAAACAATTTCTCAAAGAAGTGTAAGTGGGTAAAGAAAATCAACCCCCCGCAAAACATGTGACTATCTGTTAACCCATGAAAATAAATACTGTGGTATCAATTCAGAAAACTCACTGTTTAATCATAATTTTAGTCAAGGTATGAGGAAATTGATAGTCCTTATTAAAACAGAAACTCAGCCACTAATATTACACAGACTAATAAATAGTAAAATCACAATGACAACATCTGTAGCTAACATATATTAATAACTCTACAATATCACTTGGATACAGCAGTACATTAAAATAGTTCAACAGATTTTCAGCCAAAAAACAAACAAAAAAAAGATTAAAGAGAAGAGCAACATTTATTAAGCATTTATTATGTGCCAAACTATTCCAAACACATTATCTCATTTGATTCTTGCATGTCCCTTCGAAGTTTAGTGTTGTTACTTTTATATGATATCTGAGAAAACTGAGGTTTACTGCCTGAGAAACTTGCCAAGATAACATAGATACTAGGATTTGAACACAGGTTTGTCAGAATCCATCCACTATACTGTTGGTGTCTTTGTTTGAAAAACTGAATTTATTGAGGCAGAAGAATGAGATAAAAATCCTGATGCCCAATTTGTATTAGGATTTTGTGGGAAGTGGACCCAGGCATTATAATTTTTTTAGAGCACCAAAGATTTCATTGTGCAGCCAGAGTGGATAATGACTGCTAAAAGAGAAGTGGGATTCTCTAAGGAAAATATAAGCCTGGGAATCAGTACACTGTGCTTTAGTTTACTCTCATTGACACTATTTTTTTCCCTGTGAAATCTGTCAAGGCACCCAGCCATATTGCCAGGAGCTTACATATTAAAGTGGGCAACAGAATATAAAATTTAAATGTGTAATTGATATAATATGATAGGTGATATGAGCATGGAAAAAATAGAGCAGGGCTAAGTGATTCAAAGGACAGAATCACAGGGAGGCAGGGAAGGGGGAATAGAGAGTTTCTTTAAATAGGAGGGTCACAAAGATCTTATTGAGAAGGTGAATACATAAAAAGTGTTGGGCAAGTATTAAACATTGTACGTGAATGTAAGATTGTGTTATAAGAGTTGTAGACTCTCGATTCAAGAAAGCAAACAAAAGCTATGTGCTTATATCTGTATAAGCGAATAAGTATTTTTATTAAAACTCATTATTTATGAAAGATTATATTTAGGTTATAATTTCACAATGTCAAATGACCAATCTGACATTTTAGAACAATTCTGTTGGCCAATATTTGCCAATTGTTTGAACCTGGAGTGATTAATCCTGATATAATGTTATATAGTGTCCCTTCCCCAATTAGGTCTCCTATTCAGTCTCCAATTAAGGGAAGACAAAAATGGGACGAAATGATTATATGGTTATGTTTTAAAATGGTAAGTTCAGTATCCTTCTATGTTTATAATCATATGTTCTACTATTTATTAATTGTTAAATTAATTGGGGTGACATTGGTCAGGAAAAGTTATGTACGTTCCAAGTGTAAAATTATACAATATATTATATGCATGTTGCATTATCAGGGATCATTTCCATAGTTTGTTGAAATTTTTTAGTACACTCAACTCTTGACTGAACTTACAGTTTCTGATTATGTCCATATGCCGTTGCAGTGAAATAACGTGAGATAATAAAAACATAACAGCTACCAGGGTTGTTAATGGATTTTACAATTCATTAATCTCATTTGTGTGCTATTCCAAGTTTCTGTGTTTTAATAGAATTCATTAATTTTTGTTTACCTTTTGCATAATTATGATTATATAGTTTTAGGAATTCATAGCACAGCATTTTTTGTCATGTGTTTAAAAAGTAAAGAAGTTGCTTTTTTATTTGCCTTGTTCTCTTTTCAGAATTTTAGCCTTTATCCATTTGTCTTTCATGTAAAACTTATCCATTATTTCTTCATATAAAATTTATGTTACTTATGTTAGCCATCTTGGTTCCCTATTGTTTACGGTCTACTAAGTAACTTTCAAGGAGATCAAAAAGCCATGTTCATAGTTGATACTGGACATGAATTAGGTACATACAGATATTCTGAGTGGCATTTAAGGACAGCTGTCTGACTTCAGGAGGGAAGTAATCCTGATCCCTGAAAGCCATCTGTTGCTTCTGAGATTTTTTAATATTGTTTTTCTTATCTGAAATTTTATCCCTCACTATTACTGCTCAAATCTGGCCCCTTGTTCTTTAAACGTATCAAATATGCTCCAGGCTCAGAACACATTTGCTGTTCCTTATGCATAAGTAATACCTCCTGAGCTCCATACACAGCCGACTTCCTTCACTTGTTTTAATTCTCATCTCATCAGAGAGGCATTCATGCACATTCTATGAAAAATGTTTCTATCCCCATCTTTCACTCTATGTCCCTTAACCAGAGCAGCTTGCCTAGACATAGACTACTGAGCTGTAATGTTGAGAAGTAGATGCTGAATTACCTAACAGGTAGGTACACAAACTAAGGGCACCAGCAAAGCTAAGTCACCGAAGTATCTTAAAATAATTTGGTATCATTAAGTTAGTCACCATGAGACTTCCTTAAACTTATTTTTAATTAGATATGGGAGAGGGGAGTAGGGAATAATTTTCTTACTGTTACCCTAAAACTGTCACCATTTTTTGACAAATTGTATTCCATGCTAATTGCATATAGATAACATATGTCATACATCATATTTAGTCACTTCAAAAAGGATCATATGCTAACTGTATTACCTTATAAAAAGAGAGCACTAACTATAAAAACTAAGAAAATACACTTTCCCCCCTCATTTTCTTTTATTAAAATCATGTTTAGTATGTTGTTTTATTTTTATAAATATTGGTGATAACCACAGATGTTATTCATGTTCTAGTTATCTTATTCTAGATAGAATTTTTAATAGAAAATAAACTTTTAATTAAGATTAGGCTAATGCAATATTTTACAAAATTAAAATTAATAAAACATATGTGATGAACAAAACATCAAAATTTAAATGAAAACAAAAACTTATCCTGCACTTGTATAACTCAACCTCACCCCCTGCTGTCTAATCCTCACCCTTTTTAATACCTTATTAGTCTTCTACTGGAAATTTTGTATTATTTTACTCTGAAATATTTTTGTGTTTTCTTTGTCTTTATCTTCCTTTTTATCTTTAGTTATAATGTGCCCAGGTGCATTTTTAAATTTTTCATTGTTTTTTTTTCAGTTTGCTTAACTTCTTGATTTTATAAGTTGATGCTTTTAATCAAATTTGAGATACATTGGGTTCTTACTTCTTCACCTTAATTGTTTATCTCATTACCCTTTAATCCTTTTTATTTTTGGTGGCTCATATTATACAGGTTATAAATATCTTGTTATTACACCAGAAATAACTAACTCTGTGTTCATTTTTTTTTGCAATCATTTTTCTCTCTGTTCCTCAGATCATTTCATTTATTTTTAAAGTTCACTTACATTTTTTCTGAAATTTTAAATCTGCTGCTTACTTTATATAATGATTTTTCCTCTTATTTTTATATTTATTAAATTAATTGGGGTGACATTGGTTCGTAAAAATAGATCAACTGTATATTTTTATATATTGTATTGTATGTTCACCACTCAAAGTCAGTTTTCCTTCCATCACCATATATTTGACCACTTAGATTTATTTTATTATTATTTTTTCCCAATATAAAAAAAAAGTCTTTGAGGAGAGAAGTTTACAGATAATGAAAATGTTAAAGCTGCAATTTGAGGGCATTAACAAAACATTATTTTTCGAGCATACAAATAAACTTATAGAAAGGTCTGAAAAGTGTATTAGGGTTAAGGGTGAATATATTGGAAAGGAAAAAATGTAAATAGTTTTTTTTCACCCTTCTTCCCCTTCATTGAGCAAATTTCTTGACCACCTCTCATACATATATAAACATGTGAATTTTTGTACATTGATATTGTATTCTGCAACTTTACTGTATTTGTTTATAGTTTCTAATAGTTTCTTGAGAAGTCTTTAGAATTTACTTAAAGAATCATGTCATTGGAAGGAGTAAAAACATAACTTTATATTTCTAACTTAGATAGCTTCTTTTTTTTCTATTGCCTGACTACACTGTCTAGGTCTTCCAATACTATGTTGAATGACAGTGTTGACAGGGGACATTCTTATCTTGTTTCTGATATTGGAGAAATGCTTTCAGTTTTTCATTATTAAGTATGATATTAGCTGAGGTTTTATTTTGTATGGCCTTTATTATTTTCAGGTACTTTTCTTCTGTACCCATTTTGTTAAAAGTTTTTTTTTTTTTTATAAACTGTTGTTGTATCTTGTAAAATTCTTTTTCAGCATTTATTGATATAGTAGACTCTCAGTTAACCAGCATCAATGGAATTTGGTAAATGCTGGATAAATGCAGTTTCTGGTTGCTTGAGAGTTACTATTAAAAATAGAACTAACTAATAATATATCCTGTATTATACCAACCATACGTTAGCATACTATACCATACCAGCTTTGTATTGCCTTTATATGAGAATTTAAATAGAGTAATTAAAAGCAAATTAGGACAAATAAAGACAAACTAAATGTAACACAGTTTTATTATAAAAACAACTTTGGTAATGCAGTGAACAATTTTAGTTAAATGGTAGTCAATAAACTTTTCAACTTAATGAACTTTACTAATACAATTTTTAACTTCAAGTAACAGAATAAACACTGCCTTTCACACTTATAACAAAATAGTAGGGGTAGAAAGCTTACTGGTTAGACATCGGATGGTTTTGGATCGGCATTAGTATTTGATGCTGTACTGGCAAATTTGCCTTCAGCTTTATTGAAAAAAAAATGATTGAATATCAACTTGTTTTAGGCCCTACACCCCTCATACAAAGTCAGATTTTGCGTCTTCTGCAGTTGCATAACATGCTGACAAGTGAGAAAGGGTTGCTATTCTGAAAAAGCTATTACTGTTTCAAATGCTGACAAGATCCTTTTTTTTTTTTACCTCAAACCCTCCTTCATCACCACTCTTATTCTGCTTTGCAACATTCATTTTTCCATGATTCACAACAGCTTATATACTGTCTTATGTATTAAGTGCATGAGTTACTAGGATAGCTTCACCCACAAGACAGTCATAGAGTTCATCTTGAGACAAATTTATTTTGTTATTAAAACAGTCTACTAAGGCACAGATTTCATCATAAACTCTGCTACTGGCAGGTATACTATTGACTGAAAAACCCCTTAAAGTTGATGGAGAAGGAAAAAAATTCCACAGACATTAGTGCTGGCCACAACTTTCTCCAATGTTTCTGTAATATTTCACTTCTCACAAAATCCCAAGCACAACTGACAGTGTAGATAGCATCTTTGGGATTATATTTTTTTCTGAAAGCCCAGAATTGTCTCATCAGAATTAATCACTGTTCACATGAATTCACTCCTGTAAAACTTTCTTATATTCTGTATCACTTCTTGATTCATTGGTTAAATTAGATGTGTGATGTTAGCTGGAAAATGACATAGGAAAATGTTGTCATTAATGAGCTCTTCCACAGAAAGATGTGCATGACAGTTATCCAAGAGCAAAAGAATGTAACTATTTCTTGGTATTGCTTTCTTTTATAAATTTTCTTCACAACTTGCAACAAGCAAATAATAACACCATTTGGTAAAATTGTCTACATCCATTTGACTGTTACTCTGGGCATAATAATGTATACAAAGGTTAGTTATGCCTTTTAAGAACTTGGGATTAGTAAATTTGCTGACTGCACACAACTATACTTTATGATTTTTCAATGCATTGACACAAATGAGTACAGTTATATGCCTTTTATTTAACTTGAACCCTTGAGCTACATTCTCATTACCACCAGTCAAATTAGAATTAGGCAGAAACTTCCACATTAATCCAGTCTTATCTGCAATGTAAATATGCTCTAGGATCAAGCCATTTTCTGCAGCTAATTTATTAAACACATCATGAAATGAAGTTGCAGCCTCAAAATCAGCCAATTTCTGCTTACCTGACAAGTCCAGCTTATGGATGCTGTGATAAACCTTGAATTGGATAAGCCAGCTCCTTTAGAATGAACTCTGATCTTAATGTTCATATTCTTATGGAATTTTCTTGCTTTTCTTCTGCAATATGGGTCCAGAAATGCAACCACCTTAAGGTTTTTTTCAGGGAAAACCACTCATAAAGGGCCTCGTCAAGCACTTCCAGTATATGAAGTGTATGATATTTCTCCACACTCTTGTCACTCTCCAACTTAACATAAAACTTCTTTAATTTCTGAGACTAAGCTTCAAAGTCATTTAGAGTTGATGAACTTACATTAGTGTTTTTCATAAGAACTGTACAAATCTCAGCTTTCTCAAGCCTCTTGCATATTTCTATCTTTTATTTAAGAGTAAAGACTATGCATTTACTCTTACTTGGAACTTGTTTTGGCACACTTTGTGTTGAGTGAGAATGCAAACTTTGAATAATAATAGATCCCAACTGCCCACCCTGTTTACACAGGGTGAATTGGCTGGAGCAAAAGTCAAACTTTTGGTGGGTAAAGCTTGGGTTTACTCACAATGGATCAAGTTTAAATTTACATTTCTGTTACTAATTTAGTTTAATTTTTATTTAAAGTATTATTTATTTGATTTTATTGTTGGTTGTTTATGAGAGTGCTGGTTGCTTTAATTCAGGTTAAGAGTCTACTGTATAACGACATCATTTTTCTTTTTGTTTTTGTTTGTGACACATCACATTGTTCGATTTGCATATGTTGAACCATCTTGTGCCCCAGAAATGAATTTCACTTGGTTGTGATGTGCATTTTATTAATGTAGTGTTATATTTAATTTGTTACTATTTTGTTTGAGATGTTTGCATGTGTATTTATTAGAAAGACTGGTCTCACAAAAAAAGAAATATTGGTCTGTAGTTTACTTTTCTTGTGCCATCTTTACCATGTTTTAAATTCAGAGTTACTTTGGTTTCATAAAATTTGTTAAGAAGTGCTGCCTCTTCTTCAATATTTTGGAAGAGTATAAAAAGTACAAGTATTAAATATTTTAAAAATATTTTGTAGAATTCACTACTGAAGACATCTAGTCTTTTATTTTGGCTTTTAGGGAGGTTTGGATGATCATTTAAATTTTCTAACTGTTGATCGTTTTATTTATGTTCTCCAATTTTTCTTGGTTCAGTGTAAGAAAGTTATGTATTTCTAAAACTTGCCCATTTATTCTATGTCATGGGTTCCCAAGCAGGTGAACACAAACCCCTAGGGGTATCTGTTAGGCAGTGCAGGGTCATGCAGAAAATAACCAGTAATGTAAAAAAAAAGTAAACTAAAAAATGTGAAACATTAGTTATGAGACAATAAATGTTAAGTTTGAATTACTGTTAATGGAGGCATTTCAAAATTAGATACATTAGTGAAAAATGATTGATGAGGGTGTGGCTATGAACCCTTCCCCCAGATGGTTCTTCTACCCCTCATTACACACAATTTTAGAAAAATCAAAAATCCATTTGCATCATTTCTAGGATTTCCTCAAACATACAAATACATCCATAGTCTGATCATTTGATCAGTTTAATTATTGATTGAGTAAAAGTAAATTCTTTGTCTTTAATGGTGATTTTTTTCAAGTACTTTTTAAACTTTAATGTTTAACATAGTTTCAGTTATTATTGCCAGTGATTGTTAACCATGTCATTTGTGAATCAGTGGTTGAAAACAGGAATGGTTCAAAAACGAAAACTTGATTTGATTACAAGTGTTGACAGCTAAGAGTGTACCCACACCAAAAGAAAGTAAAAAGGTGCATACCTCAGATACTACACACAAAAAATGGAAATACTCTGAAGAGTGTATTAAATATGGGTTTTCATTGCAGGAAATGATGACTGTCCTAAGCTTTTGAGTGTTTTTTGAGGGGAAATATTATCCAACAGTTGCATGAAAACCTCTCTATTCAAGTGACATTTAGAAACTGAACATCTTATGTACAAAAAAAAATAAATATATTCTTTTCAGTGCCCATAAAAGTGTCCAACTCTTACTTCATACATGAGTCAGAAATCAAAATAAAACAAAACAATGAGAAGGTATTTGAGGTTTCATATTATATTTCTTATCTCATAGCTGTTTTTACCAGCTAAATGTGGTAAAAACAACACCATACCTAAAGATTAAATGGCTTCCTGTATTAAAGATACCATTTTTTGTATGTTTGGGGAAGAAGAAGTCTACAAAAATCAATAAAATTTATTTTTCAAACAATACAATGTCACTACAAATTTAGGAAATGTCTGGTGATATTGAAGCTGTAGTAGTAGATAGAATTAGAAAAGGTAAACTTTTTTTCATCCAAGTTGATAAAAGTGTAGATGTTGATTTATCTACTTTTCTCAACATCACAAGGTACTTGGTAGGAAATTAAATTGAAGAAAACTTGTTGCTTTGTTACTCACTGACAGAGTGTACCACAGGCTAAGATATTTTTAGTGCAATCAATGGTTATGTCATTGAAAATGACATTAATCTAATTGTTTTGGTGTATACACTGATGAAAGGAAACCTGTGTTAGGTTGTTTGATAGGCCTATGTGGCCAAATTAAAGAAGTAGCTCCCCATGGACCATGGAGTCATCACTGTATTCATAGACAAAGTGTTGCATCTAAGCCTCTTCCTAGTGATGAGGTGGTAAAAGCTGTAAATTTTATTAAGGCACAACCCTGAAACTGTTGAGATTGTTTAAAGCACTGATTGAAGAAATGAACACATAGCACATTACTTTTGCTTATGGAGTTAAGTTGGCTATCTTGTGGTAAAGTACTACACTGACATTTGAACTTAGACATGAAATCTAGGTATTCTTTGAAGACCATCATTTCCCTCTTGCCCTGAAGAGTCAGGACAGTGATTGATTGTCCTCAAAGTCTTTTATATTTATCAAATATTTTTCTATAAATAAACAAACTCAAACAGAGACTGCAAGATAGCTCAATCACTATTTTCATATAACTGACAAAAGTGAGTCAATGATTAAAAAACTGTACTTTTGAAAAGTGTTTATTAAAAATGGTCATCCTAAAGTATTTGAAACTCTGCACAACTTCTTATCTGAGAATGACTTGCAGGTAACTTAAAATGTAAAAGCAAGTATTGTAAGTTACTTTAAACATCTTAAAGTTTCCTTTTACAAGCACATCCCTCAATGTAGAGAAGAAAACAATTGGGTTACAGATATACTCACTAAAGAATTCTTCAAAGAAGCTAAACTATCAACCAATGAAAATGAGCAATTAATCAAACTTTAAACCTATTCTTATTTAAATTCTCATTTTAAAAGGAAGCATCTTATTGCCTTCTGGGTATATGTCAGTGAGGAATATTAACAGCTTTGAGAAAGCACTCAAATACCTTTTGCTATTTACTAATACTGAACTAGTGGAGAGAGTTATTTCTTCTCAGAGTTTCATAAAAAATAAGTATCACAAAAAGCTTAATGTAAGTCTGGATTTAAGACTGTGTCTTGCATCTTTTAAGCCTGATTTCAAGAAACTAAGTGCATCAAAACAAGCTCAACAATCTCATTAACAATGTTTCAATTGGCTTGTAATCTTTATAACAATTATTACAGACTTTTAAGATGACATAAATACATATTATTACTATTAATAAATTAAATGTTTGTTAAATACTTGATCAGCATTATCAATATTTAACTGTTATGAATATTGTAAAGTTTAATCTGTGGTTTGTACTTTTAGTGTAGCAATTATTCTTTCTTAACATAGTACCTTATTTTTACTATTTTACATTAAGATAGGCACTGAACAAAAATGTTAGTATTTAAAAATAGCCATTTTATAAACAAGGGGCACAATTATAGAAATGGGTTTAAAGAGGGCACACAAGTAGTAAAAGGTTGGGAACCATCAGGCTAGAGGAAACAATATCAAAATTTCAGTTAATTTCAACCCTTCTGTAGTAGAAGCACAAGTTGCAGTGAGAGTTGCTGAATTCCAGAAAAAGACACTGCCTGTGAATTATGTGCTCTGTACTCCATCCAGTGTTCTTGTCATCACCCCATTGTTACATCTGCAACTGAGGTCACATGACCTCAGGCCAAGTGGAGAGATTAAAAGGCCCTGAGAAGACATGATTTTCTAGGGCCACATCACTGGTGAAAATATGGCACCAAGACTAAACCCATCTCTGGGTGTTTAAAGCCAAAGCCCTGGATGCATGTAGGCCTGTCTCGGGTTGTAGGTTGGCCTGTGTTGGAGGAATTGTGCATCGACTTGGCATGGGATAAAAAGTGTGAAGCCAGCAACAAATAGAGGCTTTGGAGATGTTTTCTCTGAGGAGAAAGCTCAGGTAGGGAAAATCACAAGCAGTGACCTCAAATTTTGATCAAGTAGCAAAACAGAACTTGGAAACCTGTTTACTAGGAAGCCAAACTCTGGAACAGCCTTTGCTCAGCACACTTGGATGGAGATACTTCACATAGTATATAATATTTACTTGTTGCATCCCCAAACTTTTAAGCAGTAGCCTTAAAAAAAACTTTAATTAGTAACTTTTTGTTTCAGGTATTGTGTCATATCTCACCCATAATTCTGCTGGTATGTTTCTGTTTTAAAGACCAAATGTAACACAAAATCACCCAGGGGAGTCCAGTACTTGCAGATCACAATTGAGATTATACTCTCAAAGCCATAGGTGTCCTCTGTGTATGTGTGTTGGCAGGGGGGTGGTGGCACATTGAAAGAACATGCCCTCAGAAGAAGCTGGTTTCAAAGAGCTTGAAGAACTTTTAGACTGGCCATTTTTGCACCTCAGGTCAAAGCTAACTGGGCAGAACATGGATAACATGTAAACTCATACCCAGTGTGTTTTCAATGCATGGAACTCATACATATATGGAAATGAGTATTGTCATGGGAAAAACATGCCTTTAAAAATGAATTTTCAGAAAAGTTCTAACTGGTTAACTGCATAGGATGTCACACTCAACAGACACTGACAGAAGAAGAAGCAGAAACCTATGAATACTCATGTGCAGAAGACATAGTTACACAGACACAAGTACATAGCAACGTTACAAAATGTATGTGCAAACACTCACAAACACATACACACACCTGGATTCAAGACCAAGATCTGTGCCTACAGGCCTAAAAAAGGTTCACATGGGTTGGCTACTTCATGATCAACACTTTGGTAATCTTGGCTTTTCTTTTATATAAACCAAGCCCCACCTGCAAATAAAAAATCTTGCCTTCAAGGCAACATTTTCAGTAGATGCCCAGTGCTCCCTAAGCAGAAAAATTCTCAGGGTGGGCACTGCTCTCCAAAAGGATCACCCAGGTTACTGACATTTGAAGTTATTATTATTTAGCCCCTTAATACTGTCCTATACTTTATAGGCCTTTAAGAAAACTAGAAATATGCATCCTCTGGCACTGAAGTCTTGCCTTTCTTGTGCAAATCAAGCTGATCTCACTGTCATTATTCTTTCAGATCTTTGGTGATTTTCTGTATGACATTCTGACCAACTCTAAGAACTACAGACCATGGCCTACATACTGAACTCTTCCCCAAGCATGCTAGATTAGGGTGAATCTTGTCCTGCTTGTTTCATCACCAGAATTTTCCTAACCTCTGTCTTCACACTTTTTGTTTGAATGGCTGCAAGTGCTGAGAAGCTCCTCACATTGAAAAGCACTTGGGTATTCCTTAAAATGCTGCCTGGGGACAAGTTGGACCCAGGTAGAGCATGCAGAATTATTCTATATTGCACAATATGCCCCCTGAGAGGAGCACCCAGGTGCATGTGGCTGAAGAAATTGTGTTATAGTGCAACTACCTAAAATAATGAGGTAATGGCAGCAGCAGCAGCAGTAGCAGAAGTGTGAGGTAGACCAGGGGGTGATCAGTACCAGAAAGTTTATCCTTAGCAGCTAGACTGCATCCAGGACACCCAGTCGCATGTGCATGAAAGTTACCAAAGCACTGCTCAGCCTACATCTATTTGGAGTCACCTGCTGCTGCCTGCAATTGCAACAACACAGGGTGGGAGGAGAATGTGAGAGCTGAAGGAGAGCAAGAAGCATGAATGAAAGCAAGGAAGGGAAGGCAGGGGGCAGTGTCTAATCACCCTGAGATGATTCCCCATTATCTTCCCTGCAGTTTAAGTGCTGGAGTTGACCAACAGGGAAGATGGTGGCCACTATGCTTAAAGCCCAAAGAGCAGAAAATAGACTCCAGGTCATTCTGGGTATTTCCTGCTTCTGAGCAATGTTCACTATTCACTATTAGCATTTATCCCCGCAATGTGAGCTTCTCAGAGAAACTAGAGACCCCTAAGACTCTCTTTCATCTACTATTTTATTAACAGTCACCCTAAGCAAGGCTGTGTTAGACCTGAGGAGTTGCTAACAGGACCCACACAATCACTGTTCTTCAGAAGCTCAGAGCTTAAAAAGAGATACATAGAGTATGAGAGCAAATCTGTGTGAGAGTAAAGAGAAAGTGCTGTAGGAAAGACTGGAGACCCTAGGTGAGTTCAAAGAAACCTGCAGGGTGATATTTGTGTGGTGACCAGAAGGCAATGGGATCCACCTTGCATAAATCTGAGAACAATGAGCCAGAGTGGAAGATCTCAAAGTCATAGATGTTAAGAGGTACAGAAAATGTTGGCATGCAAGAAGGTGAGAAAGGAGCCGAGGTGGCTGAAAAATATTTGGAGGGGTAAAGGGCAGGGCCAGACCAAGGGCCTGGAAAGACATGCTTGTTATGTGTTGAGTGGCAGAAATTTCTTAATATAGTGCTTCCAGGAACAAATTTGGACTACCTCTCAGTCTCTGTGACCAGGCGCCAGGCTTGGCATAGCTGGGAACCTCTGTCTCAAGCTTTATTGGGAAGATGGGCTACAATGTCAACTAAGGTTTACTCAAGGCAGGGCCTGTTGGTGAGATCATGCATAATTTATTAGAAAGATTCAGTTAGGATGAAGGTCTCATTTTATCCATTTGTTTGTTGGCTACTATCCTTTTTTGGTTCTTTGTGCTAGAGCCTCATAGGGGATTTTACAACATGTGACCTTGCATTTTCAGAACATGGAATAAAAAACATGAAGAAAGGCACAGAGAGAGAGAGAGAGAGAGAGAGAGAGAGAGAGAGACACGAACATGCAGAGAAAGACAAAGACCAAGAAACAGAGACAAAGAGAGAGAGAAGAAAAACCTAGAGAGGCAGAAACACAGAGAGACTGAGGTAGACAGCAGTGTTATATTTTTTGTATCTGTCTTGTAAAATGGCATTCCATCATTTTGTACTATTCTGTTTCTTAGAACCCAGTCAAAATGTTTGTCCAGCCTCCAGGAGAGTGGTAACTATACAAATGTGTGGTGTGGAGTCAGTCACAGTGGCAGCCATTGTGGGGCTACCTAGTACATAGGCAGAGATAAAGCACTTGGCTCAAAGGCTAAATACAAAGGGTGCTACTTGAAGGTTCTATACCACAGAAGACAATGTCAGAATTACAGTTTATTTCAACTTCCCTGTAAAGAGGCAAAAATGGCAGTGAGAGGTCCTGGATACCAGAAAAGACTCAGTCTTTGAGTCTTAGCCTAGTACTATTGTCATCACACCATTTTTACATCTGTACCTGAGCTCATGTTACCTCACCCCAGCTGTTAAAGGCATTACAGGTGTATTTTTGTCTAATGAGAGCCTGTGAATAAAATGTTAGAATGAGCCAAACTAGACAGATGAAGAAACTAGGGAGGCCGTTAGAGGACATGTTTGTCCAGGGTCACACCATCGGTGAGAAAGAAGAGCCAGAACTTAATCCAGCTCTAGATACTCAAAGCTGGGGCCCCACTGTACTCAAGCCTCCTTGGAGCTGTGGGGTAAGCAGTGTTTGTGTAATTGTGTATAGATGTGGTGTGAGGGAAAGAATGTGAACTCACAAACAGAAAAATTAGAAAAGATCCTTTCTACAGATGAAACCTTGTGGGAATTCCCAGGGTGATCTCACACCCCAATCATAGAGAACAACATAACTTTCAATTCTGATTTCCAGGCAGCTACATTCTGTAACAGTTTCTTCCTAGCTCAGTTAGCTGAAAACAGTTAACATAGTAAAATGTTTGCTAGTTGGGTCTCTAAGCTCTGGAGCAATGGCCTCAAAAATAGCTCGTATTTAGAATCTTTTGCCTTGCTTCAGGCATTAAGTAAGGTCTCACCCCATGTCCCTCTGATCATTTTCATAAACAAAACCAAAGGTAATCCAGAGAGACCCAGGGCGGTCGGGTCCAAGCTTGAATATCACTGTAATCTCAACCTGGCATCTCTACATTCTGTGTGTGTGTGTGCGTGTGTGTGTGTGTGTGTGTGTGTGTGTTTATGTGTATGTACCAAGGAGAGTTTACATTGAAAGGACACACCCTGAACAGAAGTTGGTTGAGAATAGCTCAGAGGCCTTAAGGACTGGTCATGTAAAAACCCCAAGTTAAGGCTGACTGGGTGGAATGTGAGTGAGATTCAATGGGTGGTGTTCTCAATTAATAGAATTTATGCATATATAAAAATGAGTTGTGATTTGAAAAACATGACTTTGAATATGAAATTTTAACATGGTTCTTTATCTGGTTAAGTGCTAAGTGTTCTTCTATTAAATGGGACTCAAACAATAACACTAATGCAGCTAGTAAGCCCTCTTAAGGAACATGTTTTTAAACCTTTTGAAAGAAAGCTTACCTTTAAGCATTCTGTTAAGAAAGCAGTCATGTGGCTTGAGCTGTGAAGAATACCTTTTCAAAAGCTACATGAGAACTAAATTTACAGAGAATGTTGAACTTTCAACATATGTTTTGGAAAGGGTGTAATAAGTATCACTTGAATGTTATGACTATTCCAAAAAGTCTCTAGTCAACCTGAATATATTTTTCAGCTGTGTGTTTATTCATTGTGTGAAATTTCTCCACAAGTCATGAGAAATTGATTATAAGTCATAGCTTTTTAAAAACTTTGTAACAATCTACTTCCAAACTCTGTTGAGAGTAATGTTGTTTCAATAATCAAACTGCTACAAATTTAGGAAAACCTGTAGTAATGTGTCTGATGAGGTTTGGATTAAGAAGCTCTGTAAAATATTTTTGCAAGTGATTTCTAGTTTAGTGTATGATAAGTAACTACAAAACCTCTTCATCTGTAAATCAAAAGTAAAGCTGATGGCCTTGGATGTTACCAATGGTTATTGTATAAAAAACGACTTGCAAAGACTCAGCCTAATGACATTTTCTTGAATAGGACTTATGCCATCAAGAATGGGCTTGGTGACTCTTAGAGGGCTCACAAATTCAGGAAATCAAAAGGTAAAGTATAAGAAGCAACAAAATGGTGGTGTGAGAGGGACCTCTGAAAATCTCCTCTGGATATTACAATTAATAAAACACCTATAACTCAACCGAGGACTCTCTACACAATGCACAATCACAGCTAAGAAACTTGCTTGTCCCATTAAAGTACCTACAGGTAGGCAGAGGGTTAAATAAAGGAGAAATAAAAGTAGAAGTGAAGAGATGTGGGCCGCACATGGGTCCCCTACTGCCAGAGGAGGGAGGAGGAAAATGGCAGTGAGAGAGAATTCTAGACTCAACTCAGGACATCAATCAGTTCACAGGACAGAGGAAAGAAGGCCCAGAGGCAGGGACATGAGATACCACAACCAGACCTCACTTTGGCCACCAGGAGGCACAGACCAGGTCCGCGAGACACAATGACCTGACTGTATTCTGGTTTCAAGAAAAGGAGGAGTGACAGAGCAGTGAGGAGATGCAGAGTGAATACTCTGGCCAGGAAGGAGAAAAAACGAAGGGGCTGCACATACATATCTTGTTCCACAACCAGCAAGGTCAGAGAAAATCAGCATACAAGACTGACTCCAAAACTCAGGGCAGAGTCTTCAGGGAAAACTGAAAACAGAAATGTGAAAGCCTGCATACTACTAAGTGCAATCCTGCAGCCCCAGGCAGAAAACAGGGTCATGGTCCCTGGTCATCTGCCCTTGCAGACCACGGTCAACCTTGCTTCAGCCCAGGAGGGAGAAGAGATGAGGCTGTGGATACACTTGTCAGCCTGTGGCTAGTCCAATTTGAGAAACCGGTGTGAAGGAAAGACCCCAAGACTCGGGGCAGAGTCCTCGGAGCAATCTAGTAATGGAAAGGTGTAGTTGGGCCCAAGATGCCTGCGTGATTCTGCAGATCCAGGAAGAAAACAGAGGCTTGAACACTTCTCCCCTACAGATCTTCATCTGTCCAGTTTCAGCTGCAAACACCAAAGAAACTAGAGCAGTAAATGTTGGGTTAATGAGCAGAATATCTACAGAGAGGCTCCCAGAATGATAAACCAGAGAAAGAGACCTCAAAATAAATCCAACCAAAGGAAATCAAAGTAAATGAGACGGAGACAAGCAGCCCATCAGAAACAGAGCTCAAAGCAATGGTTATAAAAATGCTAAAGGAACTTAAAGATAATTTCAACACAGAGATAGCAAGCATAAAGAAAGACCTACAAGCCATTATAAAGGAGAAGACAGAAACAATGATTACATTAACTGAAATAAAGAATGGAAAAAAAGTCACCAAACCAGATGAAGGCGAAGCATAAAGCAATGATTTGCAAGAAAACAGCAGAAAACACCCAATTGGAACAACAAATAGAAAAAAAATCCAAAACTGTGAGAATGATTTGAGATTCCTCTGAGACAACATCAAGCATAAAAATATCTGCATCATAGGCCTACCAGAAGGTGCAGAGAAAAAGCAAGGGATCAAGAACTTATGTGAAGAAATAACGACTAAAATTCTCATAACCTGGTGAAGAAAATAGACATATAAGCCCAGGAAGCACAGAGAATCTCAAACAAGATGATCCCAGACAGGAATACACCAAGGCACATCATAATGAAAATAGCAAAATTTAAAGAAAGACAGAAAATTATAAAAACAGCAAGACAAATGCAAGTAGTAACTTATTAGGGGACACCCATTCAACACCCAGCTAATTTCTCATTAGAAACTTTACAAGCTGCAAGTGAATGGCAGAAAATATTCAATGAGATGAAAACCAAGGATCTACAATCAAGAATAACGTATCCAACAAGGTTAGCATTCAAAATTGAAGGGCAGATAAAGAGCTTCTCAGATAAGAAAAAACTAAAGGAGTTCATCACCACCAAACCAATACTACAAGGAATGTTAGAAGGACTTCTTTAAGATGGGAGGAGAAATGGAAGAGTGGGTAAAATAAGGGAAAGGAATGGAGAAGTTTAATTTGATTGTTATGAGCAATAATCAAGGAGATATAGAGTATAACATGGGAACATAGTAAATAAGGTTTCAATAACTTTATGTGGTGTTAAATAGGTACTAGATTAATTGTGGTGATGGGAAGAGAGTTGCATGTATTAAAAGGGGAAGAAATCAATGGGCAGAACATCATGCTAAGTGAAATAAGCCAGACAGAAAAAAACAAGAAAACTACTTGATTCCACTCATATGTAGAACATAAAATTGAAAACAAGAAAGAAACAAAACTCATGGACAGTCAATAACTTAGTAGTTATCTGAGGGCAATGGGGGATGAAGGTAAGGGAGAAAGGATAGGGACACAAATATATGATGATACAGAACTGACTCTGGGTGATGAACACATAATGTAACACATGCAGGATGTAATTTAGAATTGTGCACTTGGAACCTGTGTAATTTTTATTAATAATTGTTATTCCAATTAATTTAGCAATAAAATTTTTTTAAAAAGTAAAAGAAAAAGGAAGAAATCAAGAAGTACAAATTCATAGTCACAGAATAGTTACAGGGATGTAAAATGCAGCATAGGGCGTATAGTCAACATTGTAATAAGTATGTCTGATGATAGAGGGGAACCAGATATATTGGAATGAGGAGTCATTAAGTTACATAAATGATTTATTAATTTGCTTTACACCTGAAACTGTTATAATATTGTTTGTAAAATGTAATTAAAATATTTTTAAAGAGATAAACTATTCTAACAATCTTGAAGCCAAATAGAAAAATATGAATTTGCCTAACAGTTTTCATGAAAGTGTTTAATGAATAAATGGAACACATTTTTATTTAGTAATTCATCAGCAAAGTTTTTGTCTTATGGTGTTCTCAATACCTGTTATCAAAAGAGTCACAAGTACTTCTCCAGTTTTCAGTGCAGTGTTTTGTTTTGTTTGTTTTTTTTTGCAAGGGGGTAGTTCCCTGGCTGGGAATTGTACCCAGGGCGCAACATTGAGAGCATCGAAACCTAGACACTACACCACAAGGGAATTCTCTCTAATGTTTTGTTTTGTTTTATTTTTGTTCTCTTTTTATTTTTTATTGAACAGATCCCATACCTTTTGTAATTCATGTTCTAAACTGTGTTTTAAAATTAATAATTAAAATATCTCTGCATCATTACTTGCACACTGACACACAAATTAAGGACAAGGTTATTTTATTTAAGACAGTCATTAAAATTAGTGGCTTATAGTTAATCAGGTGGAATAAAAGTAACTGAGCATAGCAGCACCAAGACCTGCCTCCTAAACTGACACCACTTGCACACACAGAATAAAAGATTGACTGCCAGCACACAACTTCACAAACATACACACATACTAAAGTACATAGGATCATACACTTAACAGACACTGATGCACGAATAAGCACAAACCTAGATGCACCTGTATAGAAGACACAATGGCAAATTTATGTGTTCAGTGGTATGCAGTTACCTAGATAGAAGTACACAGCAACACTGTGTAACTCATGTGTACACACTCACAGAGATATATGTATACCTTGAAGCCAGACCAAAACTTGTGCTTGCAGGCCTAAAAGAACTGCATATGGGTTGGTTACGTGGTCAGTACTTCTGAGACCTGGCTTTTTCAGTGCATAGATCACCTTTCTCTTGCCAATGAAAATGGTTGTTTTTAAACCAACATTTTTAGTATATGCCCAATCTTCTCTAAGCAAAGAAAATTACTAAAGCAGGCACTATATTTTCAGGGGTAACCCAGGTTACTAACTTTTGAAAGAATTTCAATTTGGCATTTTACCACTGAATCTCTACTCTTCATTTTTATTAAGTTGCTGAGGACTAGACTTTCCCTGGCCCTGGAGGCCAATCTTCGATGTGTAGTTACTAGTGAGCTTGCTGTCATTTTCCTGTTTATAAATGGGTAAAATAGGTTTTCCTGAGCTTTTGGGAATCCCTTCTGAAATGCCCTAACCAATCCTCAGGACTCCAAGCTTGGCACTCAACTCTTTCTGACCATATGAGAACCCACTGGATCTTACACTGCTTGCTTCATTGGTAATCTTATTCTACCCTCTGCTTTCACACTCAGCATCTCTAGAGTCACTAAGGCTTAGATAGTCTTCTCAGCCGGAGGTGCCTAAGTGCACCAAAGGGGACCACCTGAGCAAAAGACTCAACAAATTTTGCCAACCTCTCCCTGAGCAAAGTGCACAAAATTTGACCAAGTTTGGTGACACACTGTCTGAAGAGGGTTGGTGTGGTACACATGTATGGCCAGGACAACTCAGTTAGTGGGAATTAGCATTTAACTGGGAGGTGGGAAAAGCAGCAGCAGCAGCAGCAGCAGCAGCAGCAGCAGCAGCAGCAGCAACAGCAGCAGCCGCTTAGCAGAGCAGATTGCAATCAGTGCCAGGGGTTGTATCTTTGGAAGCCAAGGCAATTCACTTGTAGCCAGTGTGTAAGTCTTCTGTGTGCTGCACAGCCCTCATTTGGAGGCAGCTGGAGGTGCCTGTGACTGAAGTGTTGCATAGAAGAGAGGAGGAGGCATGGTGTGCATGGGAGGCAAAACGGATGAAGGAGTACAAGTGAGAAAGAGAGGCAAATGCTGACAAAATGTGGTGGAGCTGTTCACCATTCAATGTTCTTGGGCTTTTCACATTTGAAGCAGCAGTTCTGGGTCTGATCAGAGAAAGTAAACTCTGCTTAATATGCCCAACGGTGCAAGAAGCAGAGAAGAAACACTGTGGGTTATTCTGAGTGTCTCCTGCCTCTGAGCATCCATCTTCATAATGTGAGCTGCTCAGAGACAGGAGAAAGCTCTGACATCCACCACACTTACCCTGGACATGAAGAAGGAAATGGACAAAAATGAGAGCTAATATGTGAAAGAATGAGTGCTGTAGAAAAGAACAGAATTTTTGGTTTGGTCCAAAGAACCTCCAGGGTGCATTTGTTCTGTGACCAGAAAATAAGTGAAGCCAGCCCTTTATAAGTTTGAGAACAGTATGCTAATATAGGAAAGCTCAAAATATGTGAGACTCTGAAAAAAAAAAAACTTGACCAGAGAGGTAAGGAAATTGCCAGGGGTATTGAAGTAAGCTCGAAGCAGATTAGGGTAGAGCTAGACATTGACCTGCAAGGCTGTATGGGTTGTATGCTTGGTTGCAGAAATTCCCTAACTTAGCACTTACAGAAACAAACTTGAACCATCTCGTAGTCTCTGTGACTACACACCAGACTTGGCAGAGCTGGAAAGGGTGGATTGTAATGTCAAAAACTGAGGCTTACCTGGGGTGGTGTTTGTGTGTAAAATCATGCATGGGTTTTTGAAAGGATTCAGTTCGGTCTTGAGGTATCAGTATTTTTTCCTGTGGGCCACAATCCTTTGTTGGTTTTAGTGCTGGGGCCTCAAAGGCAGTTCACAATATGCAATCTTGCCTCTCCAGAAGATAGGATTAAAGAGATGGAGAAAGACACACACAGAGATAGACAGTAAGGCAAACAGACAGAACAAGACATACATATAGAGAGACAAAGAGAGCAACAGACAGAGACAAAGACAGAAGGAAACAGAGAGACGGAGACGCAGAGACACACAAGAGAAAGAGAAAGCTGACAGTCACAACCTTTTAATATTTTAGTCCTAAAAGTAATACCATGTTGTTTTGCCCTATACTTTTCCTTAGACAATAGTCACAAAGTTCATCTAGCCTGTAAGGAGAAGGCTCCTACAGAAATGTGTAGCATAGATGCCAACAAGCTGGAAGTCACAATGGAGTAGCCCACCACATAGGATGAGATAAGGCATTTGACCTTGACACTAAAGCTAAAAGAAGCCCCTGAAAGGTTGTATGCCAGAGAAAACAATGTCAAAATTATTTTTATTTCAACCTTCCTGAAACACAGGCAGTAGAAGCAGTGACAGTTTCTAGATGCCAAAGCAGACATAGTCTTTGGGTAGTGTGTTCTATGCTTCTCTCAGTGCACTTGTCATTGTCCCATCGTTATGTCTGTGCTTAAGGTCACGTGAGTTCAGCCAAGGTTTTTCAGGCACTGCAGGTCAAATATAGCCTGTAAAAAAAGGTGCTAGAATCAACTGCACTATGAAGATGTAAAAACTGAGAAATTTTTGAGAGGAAAGACTTGTTCAGGGTAACATCACTAGTGAGAAGTCACTAGTTCTGATCCCAGCTTTGAGAACTCAAAGTCCCGACTGTACCAAGGGATCTTTGGGCTGTGGGGTAGGTTGTATTGGTGTAATACGTACAGACTTGGAGTGCAGTTAAGGGTACACATGCACCAAGCCAGAGAGTATTAGGAGAAGCTTTGTCTGATAAGAAAGAACAGGTAGGAGATCACAGGCAGTTACCTCAATTTTGGATCATAATGATAAACAGAACTTGGGACACTGAAAACCAAGAAGCCACATCCTAAGAAAGCCCCTGCCCAGCTTACTTGGCTTGAGACACTTTACACAGTAAAATGTTTACTTGTTGTGTTCTCCAGCTCCCAGGCAGTGACTTTGAAGAATTATGTGCTTGAAACCCTTTGCTTTAGGCATTGGGTCAGATCTCACCCCAGAGGCCTCTTGCCATTTTCCCAGAGAAAGCATAAGGTAACAAAGCAAAGCTGTCGGCAGTCTAGTCAAAGCTAAGGAACCACCGAGATTCCATCCTGATAGTTACACAGCTTCTCCAGTGTGTGTGTGTGTGTGTGTGTGCACATGGTAAAGTTCACATAGGGAGGACATACACTATGCAAGAGTCGGCTAAAAAGGGCTCAGAAGCCTGAGAAGCCAGTCATGTTCGCACGCCAACCCCCACCAGGGAAAAACTAAATGGGTAAGATGTTGGTGGGATATAAACTCCTTCCCAGTGTGCTTTCAATGACTAGAACTCATGCATATATGGAAATGAGTATTGTGTTGTGAGAAACATGACTGAAAATGAAGTTGTAACAAGTTTGCAGAGTTTTGTTTTAGAAAAAGTAATTCAAACAGCTGACTTAAGGCAGCTACTATAATCTCTTCAGATTGTGTCATTAATACTTTGCATAAGAAATTTAGGCATTCTGCTTCAAAATAATTCCAATGGTCTGAGGGGCCAAGAATAATTTTCCATATGTCTACATGAGAACTTGATTCCATAAAAATGCATGCAACTTAGAACCAACACATAGTCAGTAAAGTGAGCAGGAAAAGTGTTTTACTTGAATGCTTGTACTATTAACAATATTTCAAAGAAACTACTAGCATACAAACACAGTATAGTTAGCAAAGTGTTCTTTCACTGAATTAAATTTTTCCACCTTAGGAAAAAGCATAATCTCAGAAATAACTAATTATTACTACTTCCTAACAAGCTACTTGCAAACTCTATTCAGAGTACTGCTTTTCCAGGGCTCAAACTGCTACAGTTTAAAGAAAATATGTAGTAATGTGTTTGAACAAGCTTGCATTAACAGGTGCCAAAGGAAATTATGGCAAACATTGTTCATCCCAGACTGATTAGATAATTAACACATCCTCATCTGTAATGTGCATGTACTTATAATAACCTTGGTGCTTTTGAATACCCATTGTTGTAAAAGGCTAATTTTAAAGACTCAGCCCAGTTTAATTTCAGTGAATGGAACTTAAACTCTTAGTAATGCTTGTAGTTACATTTTGTTTAGTGACTACAGGTAGAAGAATACATGTAGCAAAATGTGTGAGGAGTGTGCTAGTATCAAGTACTGAAATGGATTTTGGCAAATGGAACTCGACAGTGCACAGTTGGTGAATAGAACGTGTCCTCATTTTTAAATGCATAAGTGAATCTTCTGCCAAGGTGTTTTATATATATATGCGTTATCTAAATAACTGCTTGCAAAAAATTCAAATAAGTGTTACTTTAGTGACAGAAATAACTGCTAAGAATGCATGTGGTGACTGCTTTGGCTAGGGAGGACTGGCTGAAGAAAACATGAAATAAGTGTTTGAACTGGCTTGTAGGATTCTCCAAAAAAAAAAGTGTGGCAAAGTGTTTCAACATAGATTATAATTAGCAAATAAAACATTTTCAATTTCTAATGAATGAGAACAGCTTCTGTTCTGAAGTGTTATCAATACCCATTGTCTAAAAAGCTACCAGCAAGAACATCAGCCCTGTAATTTTTTCAATGAAAGGAACTCCCACATTTTCGAAACTGTTTCCAGAAATTGTTATCAAGATATCTCTAAGACTGTGGATCCCAACCTTTTTTCATTTGTGTACCCTTATTAAATCTATTTCCATAAATTGTACCTTTTGCTTTTAAAATAGCTGCTTTTAAAAACTGACACTTTTGTTCAGTGTCTATCTTAAAGTAAAGTAGTGAAAATGAGGTAATAAATAAGAAAAGAAAAATTACAACACTAAATGTACAAACCACAAATTTAATATTACAATATTCATAATAGTTAAATATTGATTATTATGATAAAGTATTTAGCAAACTTTTAATTCATTACTAATAACAACATTTATTTGTGTTATCTGAGAAGTCTATAATAATTATTATGCAAATCACTAGCTGATTGAATTGTTAGTGAGATCCTTGAGCTTGTTTTGATGCACTTAGTTTCTTAAAATGAGGCTCAAAAGATGCAAGATGCAGTCTTCAATCAAGACTTGCATTAAGCTCTTTCGGGTACTTATTTTTACGTGAAAGTGTAAGAAGAAAAATTCTCTCCACTAGTTCAGTATTAATAAATGACAAGAGATATTTGAGTACTTCCTCACTGAGCTGTTTATATTTCCCACTGACAAGTACCCAGAAGGTAATAAGATACTTTCTTTAAAAAAATCAGATTTTAAAAAAGAATCAGTTGAAAGTTTAATAAATTGCTCTTTGTCATTGATTAATACTTTAGCTTTTTTGAAGAAATTTTCATTGGAAGTATCTGCAATCCACTTGCTTTCTTTTTCATATTGAGGGAAGAACTTATAAAAGGTCACTTTAAGGCCTTCAAAGTGGCTTTCAATGTTTTTTCACATTTTGAAATACATGTACTTTATTCTGAGATAAAAAGTTGTGCAGTTTCAAAACCTTCAGGCTGTCCTCTTTCAGTACACTCTTTCCAGAAGTTCAGGTTTTTATTCATTGAGTCAGTTTGTTGGTTACTTTGAATACAGTGATTGAGCTGTTTTAAAGTCCCAGGTTAGGTTTGTTTATTTCTAGAAAAAAATATCTAATAAATATGAAATGCTTTCAAGCCAATCACTGTTTGGAAATTTTGGAGCAAGAGGAAAACAATTATCTTTAAAAATGCCTGAACTTCATGTTTAAGTTCAAACATCCTTGTAAGTACTTTGCCATGACATAGCCACATTACCTCCGTATGCAAAAACAATGTGCTGTGAATGCTGTTCATTTCTTCACACAGTGCTTTAAATAATCTGGAGTTTTGTGGCTGTGACTTGATGAAATTTAAAATATTTACAATCTCACCAAGAACATCTTTCAGTTCACTAAAAGAGGCTTAGATGGCAAGACTTTGTCTATGAATGCAGAAGTGACTCCAGGTTACATAAGGAGCTACTTCTTGAATGCAGCTAAGTAGGCCATTAAAAAACAAAACAAAAAAACAAAATGAAACAAAAAAACCTGACATAGGCTGGCCTCCATCACTGCATACACCACAATATTTTGACCAATCAATGTTTTATTTCAATTGATGGCATTAAAAATATCTTCACCTGTGATATGCTCTGAAAATGAGTAATAAAGCAAAAGGTTTTCCTCAATTTCATTTCCTAACAAGTACCTCATGATGACAAGCAAAACTGATAAATCAACATCTACACTTTCATTGACCAAGATGGAAAAAATTACTTTTTTAATTCTAACTACTGCTATAGCTTTAACATTATCAAAAATTGCATTGTTAAAAAAATAGTATTAATTTTGTAGAAATATTCCTTCCAAAATATGACATTTTTAATACAAGAAGAAATTGAATCTTCAGTTTTGGTGCAGTATTTACCACATTCAGCTATGCAATAAGCAATACAGTATGAAGCCTCAATTGCATTTTCATTGCCTTTCTTTCCAGATATCATTTATGAAGTAACAGTTCATCTTTTATAAGCTATGAAAATATGTATGTTTTTGTTTTCATACATAGGATGTTTAGTTTTTAAATGTTGCATGAGTAGAGAGGGTTTCATGCAACTTTTGGATAATAGTTCCCCATGCACAACATACAAAGGCTTAGGACAGTCATCATTCCCTAAAAATATAAACCCATATTTAATATACTCTTCAGAATATTTCTTTTTCTTCTATCTACTATCTGAAACACACATCTTTTTACTATCTCCTGGTTATGGGTATACTTGTAGCTACAGAGGCGTGTTGAAAATTACTTGGTGATTGGTTACAATCTACATTGTTTGTTTTCTTAACCATTTCTGTTTTCAACTACTGATTCATAACAAACATGCTTAAAAATCACTGACAATAATAACTGAAAATATGTTAAACATTAAATAAAAATGCTACTTGTAAAAAATCATGATTAAAGACAACATGCTTATTTTTATTCAGTCAATAACTCTGCTGATCAAACAGTCTGGCTAAGGATGTATTTATATGTTTGAGGAAGTTCCAGAAATGTCTCAAATGGATTGTTTTGAAACTGTGTGTAAGGATTGGTAGAAGAGCTGTTTGTAATATGGGTTCATAGCCACACCCTCACAAATCATCATTCACTAATGTAATCTAAGTTTGAAGTGTCTCCATTAAGAGTAACTCAAACCTATCATTTATTGATTCATAATTAACATTTTGTGTTTTTATACTTTTTTTGCCATTACTGATTAATTTTGGAGTACCCATGAATAGCCTAGCATGTACCCACAGAAGTACAAGTACTACTGCTTAGAAACCAATGCTCTAAGACATTCTCTGAACACTGGCACAGCAATTTTAGGATTAGGTTTTTAATGTAAAAGCAAAGTAAATATTTACAAAAACCTGTGAGAAATTGTGAGAACTAAAAGACACAAATGCATTCAGCCCTTACTACCATTTTCTTTCAAAACTGTGTTATTTCAGAAAATAAAACAATTACTTTTATGCTACAGATTTTCAAAGACTGTGACTAGACCTTGGTTTAAGTGATTTAAATGACCTGCAAATAAATAATTTTTAAGTAAGTACTGTTGTTTTTTAGTGATTTGAAGACTACAAATTTTGATATGCAAGAAGTAAAATGTAGGGACTCCTATCCCTTGAGAGAACTAAAGAGTGGACCTTCAGCTCTTATAAAAACTTAAGAGGAATACTAGACATTAGAAAGACAGTGAGGGAAACCCCAACTCTCAAAAAAATAAGGTGTTTAAACTCTAGTTATCGAAATGATAAAGAGGAAAAAATCAGCACTTGCGTAAACAGAGAGGAAGCCTTAACCTTTCAGGAAGATGCAGGAGACTCTCACAATCTTTGGGAGCATATAATTTAAAAACCCCCAACCATGGGAAAGACAGAAAGGGGAAACCCTAGTCCTTATAAACATGTAGGGTGGCACCTACAATTCTCAGGAAAATAAAAGAAGGGACCCCCACCCTTTGAGATAATTAAGGTAAAACATAAAGGTGAAACTCCAGGTTTCAGAAGGACAAAGGAAGTAAACATGAGCTTTCAGGATGACAGAACAAGGATCCAAAACCCATGATAGAATAAAGAACTTACCCCTAGTTCTCAGGTAGACAAATACATGGACCCCCAGTTATTAAGTAAATCCAAGTCTTAGGAGATAAAATTGGGATGCCAAACCTTCAATAAGGCAAATCGGAGCTCTATAGCCCTTGGGGGGATAAAGGGAAAAATACTGCAGTGCAAAAGAGGACAGAGAAAGAATGCCCACACCTTAGAAGGACAAAAATTGAGACCCCCAGTATTTAAAAGGACAAAAATGTGAAATGTACAGTACTTGGGAAGGTGGAAAGAAAGACCCCTAGCCTTCTAAAGCATCAGTGGTAGTAGACGTACCCTTAGGGTTACATGCTGGGCCATTCATGGGTACCCCCAAAAATAATTAGCAATGGCAAAAATAAAAACTGAGTAAAAAAAGTAAAAGTATCAGTTATGGAACAATAAATGTTATGTTTCAATCACTGATAATGGAGACACTTCAATATTAGATCACATTAGTGAATGATGATTGGTAAGGGCATAGCCATGAACTCTTCTCCCAAACAGCTCTTCTACCAATCATTACACACAGATTCAGAAGAGTCCATTTGTGAGGTTTCTAGAACTTCTTCCAAAATATAAGTACATCTGTAGTCAGACTATTAGATCAGTTTAGTTACAGACTGAGAAAAACAAAGTGTGTTGTCTTTAATAACGATTCTTTTCAAGTAGATTTTTTAAATTTAATATTTAGCATAGTTTCAGTTATTATTGTCAGTGATTTTTAAGCTTGTCAGTTTGGATGAGTGGTTGAAAACAGGAATGGTTAGAAAAGGAAAATTGATGTGGATTATAACTCATTCCCAAATAATTTTCAACATATGTCTATAGCTATGAGTAGTACACTCAACACTGGGATATAGTAAAGAGGTATGTACCTCTGACACTACATAGAAAATAAAAAAATACTCTGGAAATAACACAGTTTGGAGGGAGGGCGAGATGGCAAATGGAGAGAAGTCCCTAAAGCCTCTCCCAGAAAACACAATTGAACGGCAACCCAAGAGTCAAGAAAGAGGACCCTGAGTGACACAACAGTAGCTGAGAAATCCACTCATTGCAAGTAAACACCTGAAGGTTGGAGAGAAGGGGGTGAGCAGGAGAGAGGGGAGGGAACAGAGACAGATTGCAAGAAGACCCGATTGCTGCTGACTATCAGGGAGCAACACAGAGCACAGGAGGTGGGAAGACAAAGAGGCGACAAGAGTAAAGGCCAGCAAAGTGGCAGAATGTTGGGAGACCATGGGGGAGCTGGGCTTTGGAGTGGCATGTTGGGGACAGTGTGGGAGCCAGCCTCTGGAACTTTTAAGTGGTAGAAGGGCTGAGCGAGGACTCTGAACTGCAGAGATGACACCTCAGTTCCCAGAGCCCTCGTGACTCACAGTGTGGGTGTTCATGGCTCCTACAAAGGGCTGCAGTTTCCGTTTTTGGCACAATGCAGAGGTGAGACAGCTGCCTTCATACTGCCTGAGGTCAGGCCCACAGCTTTGGACTTGTAGTTCTTGTGCCTGCTTATGTGACCCTGGGTCCTACAACCAGTGCGACCACACAGAATCTGTCCCAATAACTGGATGCTAAAGCAGGCCAGGGAAGAAAGGTGGATTTGATAGCATTCACTCCAGCCAGCAGAAGCAGCATCGGACGGCATCAACCAACTTCCCCAGCATAGGGCAGGATGTGGAGCTGCCCCGGAGCACCTTTTGTTGACCTCCCCCTCTCCTACAGCCTCCCCAACCAACTAACTGCAGGAAGTGGAGGGACCCTGGATAGATGTGCACCACCTACAAACATAGCAAGAGACCAGAAATAAGAAATAAACAACCCCCGTCTCTCTCAAAACTTGACCCCCAGTGCCACCTAGAGTCTGCCCTACAGCAAGACACCACAAAAGTACTAATCTGGGCTTCTGGGTTCTGCTGACAATAACACGCTCATGTCAAAGAGGAAGAACCCAGCAGACAGGATGAATTCCTGGAAAAATAAAACTGCTAAGAAAGAACAAGAAATGTATAAAAAAGACAGCTCCTTAGACCGAGAAGTTTCTGAACTAACAGACAGAGAATTTAAAGTAGTCATTCTAAAGGCTGTGAGAGAAATAAAAACATACTGGCAGAAGACCATAGCTAAGGTGAACGACATAAAAAAGGAGATGAACGACATAAAAAGGAACTCTGTGAACAAAAGGAACAATTTAACAAAGAAATTCAAAACATAAGGATGATCAAGATGGAAATACGAGAAATAAATGATGCAATAATAGAAGTGAGAAATGAAATAACTGCCATAGGAAACAGGGCCAACCAATGGAGGAAAGAATTAGTGGTATTGAAGATCAGAACATGGAAACAGCTCAGAAAGAGGAATGGAATATAGAACCAAAAGGGTTGAAAGAACTCTGCAAGAACTATCTGACTCCATGAGACAAAACAACATCAGGACAATAGGATTAGAAAAAGGGGCAGAGTATTCTACAGAGAACATACTCAAACAAATAGTAGATGAGACCTTTTCAAACCTATGGAAAGATCTGGAACCACAGTTCAAGAAGAAAATAGGTCCCCTAGATACCTGGACCCTAACAGATCTTCTCCAAGACAAATGGTACTAAATATGTCCAAAACTAAAGACAAAGAGACAATTCTCATGGTGGCCAGAGAAAAAAGAACTACAACTTTAAAAGAAAACCTATCAGGCTAGCATCAGATTTCTCAGCAGAAACTCTACAAGCCAGGAGGGAGTGTAATCCAATATTCAAAAATTTAAGGACAGAAACTTACAGCCAAGAATAAATTATCCAGCAAAATTACTTTTCAGATATGAAGGTGGAATAAAGACCTTCTCAGACACACAGAAGCTGAGGGAATTTGCCAGCACAAGGCCAGAACTTCAAGAAATACTGAAAGAGGCTCTTCGACCTGAAACAAGACATCAGGGAAAATGAAACAAAGTTGGGGCAACAAGAAAGAAACAAAAACAAAACAAAAACAAAGAAAGAGGGAATTCCCTGATGGTGTAGTGGCTTAAGGCTTTGACGCTGGCGCTGTCAGTGCTGCGGCCTGGGTTCGATTCCCGGCCAGGGAGCTACCCATATACCAAAAAACAGAAAAAAAACAAAAAAAACAAAAAAACAAAAGAACAAAAAAAAACAAAAACAAAGAAAGAAATAAGTAATGGTCACAGGAAATCCTCACATATTGATCATCACTCTAAATGTTAATGGACTGAACTCACCAATAAAAAGACACATAATAGCAGACTGGATTAAAAAACAAAACCCATCCATATGCTGTCTCCAAGAAACACACCTCAGCCATAAGGACAAACACAGACTCAGAGTTAAAGGATGGGAAACAATACTTCAAGCAAATGGTAACCAGAGAAAAGCAGGAGTTGCCATAGTGATATCTGATGAAACAATCTTCAGGGTAGGAAAAATAGTAAAAGACAAAGATGGACATTACGTAATGATAAAAGGCACAATACAACAAGAATGTTTGAAACTAATAAACATATATGCTCCCAACCAGGATGCTCCAAAATATAAAAAGATAATACTAACAGATTTGAAAGGAGAAACTGGCAAAAACACAATCATTGTGGGAGATTTAAACACCCCGCTAACAGCCATGGACAGATCATCCAAACAGAAAATAAATGAGTAAATATCAGCTCTATATGACACATTAGAGCAATTGGACATAAATGAAATTTACAGGACACATCATTCAGCAAAAAGTGACTATACCTTCTTTTCTAGTGCACATGGAAGATTCTGAAGGATAGACCGCATGCTGGAACACAAAACTAGTCTCAGCAAACTCAGGAAGATCAAAATCATACCAGGTGTATTCTCAGACCACAAAACTTTGAAATTGGTGATCAACTGTAAAAGGAAAGCAGAAAAAACCACATGTACATGAAGATTAAACAGCATTTTACTGAAAAATGATGATATAAGAAAAAATAAAAGACAAGAATAAAAATATATAGAAACTAATGACAATGAAAATACAACATATCAGAATTATTGGGACACAGAAAAAGTGGTAATAAGAGGGAAATTTATATCACTACAGGCCTATTTTAAGAAACAAGAAAAATCACAAGTAAACATCTTAGCATCCCATCGTAAAGAACTAGGAAAAGAAGAGCAGACAAAACCCAAAGTCAGCAGGAGAAAAGAAATAATAAAAATTAAAGGAGAGCTAAACCAATTAGAGAACAGGACAATACAAAAAATTAATATTATGTAGAGCTGGTTCTTTGAGAAAGTCAACAAAATTGACAAGCCCCTCACTAGACTAATCAAAGGACAAAATGAAAGGACACAAATATCCAAAATTAGAAATGAAAGGTGAGAAATTACCACTTATACCACAGAAAAACAAAGGATTACAAGAAAATATTATGAAGAATTCTTTGCCACTACATTTTTTTTCATTTACTATTTATTTATTTATTTATTTATTTATTTATTTATTTATTTATTTTTATATTCATTTTTATTGTTAGACTTATTGGGGTGACATCTGTTAGCAAGGATTACATAGGTATCAGGCATACAATTCTACAGTGTCTTTGCCACTAAATTTAACAACTTGGAAGAAATGGACAAGTTTCTAGAAACATATAGCCTGCCTAGACTGAACCAAGAAGAACTAGATAATCTAAATAGACCAATCAATATCAAAGAGATTGAAATGACTATCCATAATGTCCCTAAAGGCAAAAGCCATGGACCAGATGATTTCACCAACAAGTTCTACCAAGCATTCAAAGAAGAATTAACACCTAACCTCATACGGTTCCAAAAAATTGAAGAGGAAGAAATACTTCCCAACTCATTCTATGAGGCCAACATTACCCTAATACAAAAGCCTGGCAAAGACAACACAAAAAAAAGTAACCTATAGACCAATATCTCTGATGAACACAGATGCAAAAATCCTAAACAAAATATTAGCAGATAGAATACAACAATACATCAAAAAGATAATACATCTTGTTCAACTGGGATTCATCCTTGGAGCACAAGGATGGTTCAACATATGAAAATCAATCAACGTGATATACAACATAAACAACATAAAAGATAAAGACTATATGTTCATACTGATGCAGAATTGATGCAGAAAAAACTTTCGACAACATACAGTATCCATTTATGATCAAAACACTAAATAAAATAGGTATAGAAGAAAAGTATCTCAACATAATAAAGGCCATTTATGACAAACCCTCGTGTAACATCACATTGAATGGGGAAAAGCTGAGGCCTATTCCCCTAAAATCAGGAACAAGACAGGGATGCCTTCTGTCACCACTGCTATTTAATATAGTACTGGAAGTTCTAGTCACAGCAATCAGGCAAGAGAAAGGAATAAAAGGTATCCAAATTGGGAAAGAAGAGGTCAAATTGCCACTATTTGCGGATGACATGATTCTTTATAAAAAAATTCCACCAGGAAACTATTAGAAACAATAAATGAATGAAGTAAAGTCACGGGATACAAAATCAATGTACAAAAATCAATAGCATTCCTATATACAAACAACGAATCCCCAGAAAAGGAAATGAGGGAGTCAATTCCTTTTGCTATCACAACAAAAAGAATTAAATACCTTGGAATTAACTTAACAATGAACATGACAGACTTATACACAGAAAACTATAAGACACTTTTGAAAGAAATTGGAACAGACATTAAAAAATGGAAAAATATCCCCTTTTCAAGAATAGGAAGACTTAACATTGTTAAAATGGCCATTCTGCCTAAAACAATCTACAGATATAATTCACTATCCATCAAAATCCCACAATCATACTTTTGTGAAATAGATAAAAGACTTATGAGATTTATATAGAACCATAAATACCTCAAATTGTCAAAGCAATACTACATAAAAAGATTAAGGCTGGTGACATCACACTCCCTGACTTCAATTTATATTACAAAGCATCAATTGTCAAAACAGCTTGGTATTGGCAGAAAAACAGAAATACCGACCAATGGAACAGAGATGAAAATCCAGAAATAAATCCACAATTTTATGGACAAATAATTTTGGATAAAGAAGCAAAAAACATACAATGGGGAAAAGACAGCCTCTTTAGTAGGTGATGCTGGGAAAACTGGAAAAAACATATGCAAAAGAAGGAACCTGAGCTGTGAACTCTCTCCATATACAAAAATTCACTCAAAATGGATTAAACACTTTCATATCAGACCTGCAACAATAAACTGTATAGAAGGAAACATCGGTACTAAACTTATAGAGCTAGGACTCAAAGAGGACTTCATGAACCTGACCTCAAAGGCAAGGGAAGTAAAAGCAAAAATAAATGAATGGTACTATATCAAACTAAAAAGGTTCTGCACAGCAAAGGTAACCATCAACAAAGTAAAGAGACAGACAGCTGAATGGGAGATAATATTTGCAAATAATGCATCAGATAAGGGTCTAATATCGAAATTATATAAAGTACTAATAAGTGTTAACAACAAAAAGTCAAACAACCCAATTAAGAAGTAGGCAGAAGAACTAAACACACACTTCTCCCATGAAGAAATACAAATGGCCAGCAGACATATTAAAAAGTGCTCATCCTCATTAGCTATCAGGGAAATGCAAATCTAAGCCACAATGAGATAACACCTCATGCCTGTTAGAATGACTATTATCAACAAGACAAGGAATAACAAGTGCAGGAGAGAAAGTGGAGAAAATGAAATTCTGGTACACTGCTGGTGGAAATACAAATTGGTACAAACACTGTGGAAGACAGTGTGGAGGTTCCTCAGAAAATTGGGAATGGAGCTACCATTTGACCCAGCAATCCCCCTTCTGGGGATCTACCCAAAAATCTTGAAAACCTTTGTCCGCAAAGACTTATGTAACCCAATGTTCAGTCCAGCGCTGTTGACAATGGCCAAAACATGGAAACAACCAAAGTGCCCTGTAACAGATGATTGGATCGAGAAGCTGTGGTAGATATATGCAATGGAATATTACTCAGTTATAAGAAATATGAAATATTGCCATTTGCAACAAAATGGATGGACCTGGAGATCATCATGCTTAGCGAAATAAGCCAGACAGTAAAAACAAAGAACTATTTGTCTTCACTCATATGCAGAATATAAAACTGAAAGCAACAGAGAAAAAGGAAATGAACAAACCAACAAATAACCCATCAACACAATCAATAGTTTAATGTTTATTGGGGACAAGTGGGTTAGGCGGGGGAGAAAGGGGAGGGGGTGGGCGAGGAGTGGGGAAGCTAAATATAAAGTGATGGAAAGAGAAGTCACATTAGGTGGTGAACTTATTATACAACAAGTTAACAATGCACTGTAGAATGGTATGCCTGAAACCTATGTAATCCTTGCTAACAGATGTCACACCAATAAGTCTAACAATAAAAATGAATTAAAAGAAAAAAATGAAATACTCTGAACAATATATTAAATATGGGTTTTCATTTGTATGGAATGATGACTTTGTTAAGCCTTTGTGTGTTGTTCGAGGGGAAATATTATCCATCATTTACATAAAACACTCTATAATCATGCAACATTTAGAAACTAAACATTCTATGTATGAAAACAAAGAAGTACATTACTTTTGGTGCTCATAAAAACATCCAACTGTTATTTCATACATTATGTCAGGAAGGAAAGACAATAATAATGCAGTTGAGGCTTCATATCATATTGTTTATCACATAGCTAAATGTGCTAAATACCACATCATAGCTGAACATTTCATTTCTTTTGTGTAAGGATACTGTTATTGGTATGTTTGGGGAAGAACATATCCACAGAATCAATACTCTATTTTTCAAACAATAAAATTTCTTGATGATTTCAGGAAATATCTGATGATGTTGAAGCTGTATTAATAAATAAAATTAGAAAAAGTAAATTTTATTTTACCTAGGTCAATGAAAGCGTAGATGTTGTTGATTTATCTATTTTTCTCATCATTTCAAGGTACTTGGTAGGAAATGAAATTGAAGAAAACCTTTTCTTCATTGCTCATTAACACAGCATATCAAAGGAAAGATGTTTTAATGCAATCAGTGGTTATTTCATTGAAAAAATCATTAGTTTGAATTCTTCGGGTGTATGTGGTGATGAAGGCAAGCCTATGTCAAGTTGTTTTGTAGATCTTTGTGGCTGAATTAAAGAGTTAACTCCTCATCTAAGGTGTAGTCACTTCTGCATTTATAGACAAAGTCTTGCATCCAAGCCTCTATCTAGTGACCTGAAAGATATTCTTGATGAGGTTGTAAAAGATGTAAAATTTATGAAATCACAACCACAAAACTCCAGATTTTTAAAAGCACTGTTGGAGGAAATAAACAGCATTCACAATGCAGTACTTTTTGTATACCAAGGTAACATGGCTATCTTATAACTAAATATTTACACAGATGTTTTAACCGAGACATAAAGTCCATGTATTTTTTGAAGACCATTGTTTTTATTTTGCTTTGTAATTTCAGGACAGTGATTGGTTTCAAAACACTTCATATTTATCAGATATTTTTCTAGAAATAATCAAACTCAACTTGAGACTTCAAAACAACTTAATCACTGTATTCAAAGTAACCAACAAAATTGAGTCAATAATGAAAAACCTAAGCTTTTGGAAAGCATGTATTGAAAGAGGTTAGCCTGAAGGTTTTGAATCTCTGCACAACTTCTTATCTGAGAATTACTTGCAAGTATCCCAAAATGATAAAGGTAATATTGTATGTCACTTTGAAAGTCTTAAAGTGTTCTTTTATAAGTATTTCCCTCAATGTGAAAAAGAAAACAACTCGATTATAGATCTCTTCAATAAAGAATTCTTCAAAGAAGCTGAACTACCAATCAATATAAAAGAGCATTTAATCAAACTTTCAACTGATTCATCTTAAAATTCTGATTTCAAAAAAAGCATCTCATTACCTTCTGGGTATATGTCAGAGAGGAATATGAACAGCTCAGTGAAAAAGCACTCACGTACCTCTTGACATTTACTAATCCTGAAGTCGTGGCGAGAACTTTTTTATATTTAGACCTTCATAATAAATAAGCACCACAGGAAGCTTAATGCAAGTCTGGATTTTAGACTGTATCTTGCAACTTTTGAGCCTGATTTCAAGAAACTAAGTGTATCAAACAAAGTTCAAGGATGTCACCAATAAAGTCTCAATAGGCTAGTGGTCTGCATAAAGATAATTGTTATTATTAGACGTTTCAAGTAACACAAATAAATATTGTTATTAATAATAAATTAAAAGTTTGTTAAGTACTTGATCATAATTATCAATATTTAGCTGTTTTATGAGTATTGTAAGATTAAATCTGTGGTTTGTACTTTTAGTTTAATAATTTATCTTTCCTAATTTATTACCTCATTTACACTATTATACATTAAGATAGGCCCTGAACACCAGTATTTTCACTGTGAAATGGTGATTTTCCTTTTGGTCCTTGTCTCTTGAAGAAATAATTTAGTCAAGAAAGAATTTGTGAAAATATATGACAGTTAAAAAGTTTATTAAAGAAAGTACACTCCAATACGTTGTGTGAGCTGACCCAACAGAGGAAAGCAGCCCCTTTCATTGCTTGGAAGTTTTTGTATCTATGGGTATACCCCTCTTCCCTTTCCTTTACTGTGTGATTCTTCTGAAAATAACCAAAGCTGCATAATAATATGATTTTGGGAAGTAGGGCCTATGGTTGAATAAGTGGGGCTATTTCTTATTTTCTGATTTTTTCAATTTGAGGATAGCTGATAAAGGGATAAAGGGCGAGGGCTTAAAGGGCATCTGTTAATAGACCTCCTAACAGGTGAGTTCCTCTTCCTGCATTTCTTCTTTTTATTTTATAATTTAGAGGCAGCTGATAATGAACTGGGACAATTTCTTATTCCCTGTTCATATCTGCCTTTCTGCCTACTCTGTCATTACTCCCCTCAAGAATTTGAGACCATGAAATATTTGAGGAAAAGAGACTGTGTGTCTCTTCTGTAGCTACTTCCTGCTGAAAGAGGGTGGAGTCCTAGTCAGGGTCTCATTCTCTTGCTCTCTGTCAAGAAAATGTTGTTCCTAGTTTCTTGGTGGATAGGAGACAGAAGTTGTGACCAGCTGTGTAGAAAATAGACTGGGGAAGACCTGAGGCTTCTATCTCTGGGGAAACAGGTTGGAATCCCTGTTAGAATAATGGAGAGCCAGTATTCTAAAGTAGAACTTCTGTAAGCTGGAGGTCACATGCTTCGCAAGTTAAAAGACATGGGTCAAATATTAGTAGGAGTAATATACAAACTAAAGGTCTTAATAAGGGTAGAAGCAAAGTTATGCAACATGGAACATTTCTTATTGACTGTTAGACTGATTTAGCTGTTGGGATTTTGTAAAACTATAAAGCCATTTTGTTTGATTTAAAAGGGTGTTAGTTTTTCACTCCCAAAAGGGGCTGGGAAAGTAATAGAACTAAGAGAAATAGAACTAAGAGAATTAATTATGTTGATGATTAAGTAAGAAAGCACTTATCTGATAAATTTTTAAAATAGGAGTCTGAGCTCTTCTAGTGGCTCACAGGAGTATTTGGGCTTGACTTTTTTTTTTTTTCATCCTTCCAGGATTTTATCTGGGAGTGATGTATCCAGCTAGGAACTCTTGGCACTTTAATAGCTTTAGGGGTAGAAAACAGCACAATAACAGTGCCCTTCCAGGTGAGGCTCAATTGAGGTGTGGGGTTGCCCTTTTACACCAACTATTTGGCAAGATTTGAGATGAGAGAGAGACAGAGACAGAGAGAGAGAGAAACAGACAGAGAGAGAGCCAAGAAAAAAAGTTTAGTACAGAATAGGCAGCTCCTGCATCAAATAAAAATGTTTACGGTACTATCAGTTGCATCCAAAACTGTCTAGGTTTTATTTCTTTCAATGGAAATGTTGATTTTTGGGAGCTGGACTGAGCATTGGGCCCCTTCAGCTCAAAGCCATGATAACCTGGGTGGTCCAACTGACAGTCTCATTCCCAATGGCCCAACTTGTTGCATTTGCAACATGGTGTCTGAGGCTTGATCTTTTCTGGATATTTATGTTTTCAGAGTCTAGACTTCTCACAGTTAGACAATTTTTTTGGATTCTTATTTCTTGGGGGACTTGGAGGAGTCTATTAAACTTGTAAAGCAGACAACAATTGAGTTTGTCTCCCATTCTTTTGCTTTGCTCCTCCCCTTTTTCTTCCCCAAATCTTTGCTCTCTCTTCTTTGTCTCAATTGGAAAAGACCAAAGAGCCTATCTTAAAAAGTTCCCCTAAGTCACTTCTGTGTCTTAGTTTTTTAAGTTTCTCCTGATGTCTGGGCCAGACTTGGTAATGAATTGGTCCCTGAGTATCAATTTTTTTTCAGGGGTATCAAGGTCTATGTTCATGTAATTAGAAAGCACTTCCCCAAGTCTTTAAAAAAAATCATGGGGCTTTCAAAGGGACCCAGGCTTACAGTAGGTTTAGTCTTATTTTGTCTTAGGCTTTCTGTTGAACAAAAGATTAAGAGATTTTGTAGCCAGGTGCCTTCTCTGGAGTTATAGTCCCAGTTGTGATAGTATTGGGCATAGCCATGATTCCTACAGGATAATTAGAGTTAGTCATATGGAAACTGTCTGTAAAGTGGATGGCAGCCTCTGTAACTGTTTCTCTCTCTTTTTTGGAGAGAATGTGCCCTATCATAACATAAAAGCTGAGCTTTTGAACGAAGTAATCTATATTAGAGGAAAGGGAGGGATCAGAATTGTCTCTGAGAACTATAAAGACCTAGACATATGGCATTTCTGTCTATTTTTCCAATCTTTGACAGAAATGATCTAATTGTTAGATGGTATATAATTTAAAAATCCCATTCTTTGGCCAGTTTTTTCCATGTTCTAACTTATATTGAGGCCAAATCATGTTGCAGAGGAAGATGAGTCTCTTATTCTTTAGTTTATAAGGGTAAAATTTGTTCCAATTTAGTAGAATACAGCTGAGTGGGGACTCTCAAGGCACAGAGTTCTGGTTACCCATCTATAAGAAAAGATAGATTTCAAGGTGGGAAATAGGACATCCCCTTAATTCCTGTCTCCAAAGGCTTTCTGAAGCAAAGTGTACCCTGCCTCAGATCCGTGCATGGGCTGGTGCCCATGCCTTGAAGTCATGGAATTATGTGCAACTCACCATGGGCTTCTATAATCATTCCTTACCCCCAGCCCCCAAACTACAGATGTATGCACAACTGACTACTTGTTTGCCAGGGAAGTGCCCTCTGACTTCTCTCTCCATGTGGTTTGCAGGGGTAAGACGCCAGGGTCTCATCTCAGTCCTTTCCCTGTAAGTGTCCTTTTTTTTGGCTGTATGTAGAGTAGTTTTTTTTAATGTCTGATTGGCTTGTTCTACATTTCTCTAAGGTATAGCCCACTGGCAAGAAACATGCTGAGTAAAAACTTAAATCTATTCCTGCAACTGAGCACCTTCTAGAGGGGATAAGTCCATAGTGAGCAGCTCAGAGGAAATGGCTCCTAATATTAATCAGGAAATTAACCAGCTTACCTTCCATGTCAAGAGTCACCTGCAGTTCTTTTCCTATTATGAGAATGGTTTTACCTTGGGAGCCACTGGAAACCTTAAGCTCATTCCAGTCAATTACAGCCATTTGCAGGAAGGAAGCTAGTCCTCACTGTTTTTAGAACAAGGAACAATCCCTCCTCTTGTGTCCTTTTAGTTTTTGCATAATGGGCACAGATGCTTTAGGGCTTCTACACCCAAAGCAGACTCCTTTAACTGGTGTTATTCTTCTGGGGTTTACAAGTTGGCCCTGAGGTGGCTTAAGCCTTGGTCTCTGTAGCTGTGGCCAAAAGTCTAGTCTCACTCTTGGTCTCATCTCTGGTCTCACTGTTCCTTCTTCCCTCATTTTCTATGTTTCAGTTGATAAAGACATTAAAACAAATTTCTTTGTCCTTCTTTAGGATCTAAGACTTTTTATCAGGGATGTAAAAATAGATAAGAGAAATTTTAAGCTTCTTTAGTTAACTACATGGCAAAACGTTTTCAAGATTTTTTCTTAATTTGTATCTATAGTCCTCAAAACCTTAATTTTACAGACTACTAAAAGGCAAACTGATTAGTGTTTTTATTGGCAAATATGCAAACACAAAAGAACTATTGGGAATTTTAAAGAGGATGCAAGGTTGTTTATTTGCCCCCTGAAGCTTTAAGAAGGCTAAAATACTGGCTTGAGAAGAAGTTTGATTTTAAAGGTGACTCCTTTTATTTATTTATTTATTTGTTTGTTTGTTTGTTTGTTTTGCCTCAGGAGATAATGAAGGATTTACATTTTTTGCCTCCTTAGGCAGAGCTTTGTTTACATTTTGGCTTTCTGTAAAACCTTGAGAGTTACTAGAGTGAGAAAAAAATCCTTATGAATTTTACTTTTATCCAGTCTCTGAAGACAGAGTTGGTTTCTAATTATAAGGGAACCAGGAGGCAAATGGATTTCCCTGTTCTCTGAACTATCAGTTAAATTATATTTTTAAGAATTTGTATTGCATCACATCTTAAAAACTTGCAGATAAGAGACCTTGTTGCAGTTCCTTGATCTTTGACAAAACAGTTCTAACTGAAAAATAGTATATGAGTTAAAAAAACGTAAAAAGTCATCTCTCAGAATCTAGAACATATATACGGAGACAAAATAACATTGTAATTGAGCACTAATTCTCCTTTTTGTTAATGGCCTAAAACTGTAAGTTCACTGTTTATTCAATATCCTGTGTAATGGACCTTTAGTTGGAGCTAAGATTTTAGATCCCTTTGCTGATCTCAGAATTAAAACAAAGAAAGAAAGGATAAGGATATATAGAAAGACACAGATACTGAACAGACACACTTTTTGGATGCTTGGTAAAATTGCACCCATCCAAGACAAGTGAATTACACCTGGATTTGATGGTGGTCATGAAAATATTAACCTTAAAAAGGCCACAATTTACATAAAACCAAATACCCACAGACACACAAGACAGTGGAGTAAATGCTTATTTTGTCCTAATTGATTAGAGAGAAATTTGTGATGGGCAAAATGTTAGTGCAATTTCTCTCTAGCAAGCAAAATTTCTCAGCAACTGCTTTCAGCAACTGATCTTGCAACTAAGGCAAGTTCCAGGCAGCCCCTGAGACTCCCACAAGCCAAAAAACTTATCAGAGAAGGTATTCAAGATACTCCTGGCTGGTTCAAGCAGATGTTGGACTGAGCCTGAGGAAAAAGAAAAGCCAGACAGTGGTGAAACAAGTAGAAACCCAGACTGGTTGGGCTAGACCCTAGGCAAAGATAATTCTGCCAGTTCTACTCAAGGGAAGTGTTTTTCAGATAGTGAGGGTTTTACAGACATACAGGGTACCATGAAAGTCAAGCAGCACTTGGAGAGTTAGAGAACCAGTTTATTATGCTGGCGGGCTTAGAGGAGTTACAGTTTCCAAATTCTTAGCCCCAACTAATAGGCTATTGGGATTCTTATAGGATTGGGGTGGGGACTGGTGGATGTGATAAGCAAGGAGGGTTACAGAAGATAAATGCATACATTAGGCATCTGGGGAAGAAATGTTGAGGTGGAAGTTCACAGAAATTACATTAAACAGTTTACAGAATTTACATTTAAAAGGCTTACAAAAACAGTTTTGTCCATAATTTTCCTTTTCAGGACAGAAAGAGTGAACAAGTAAAAAGTATTAGCATGGGTTTTCAGAGGCAAAAAGGTTTCTCCCTTCTTGTTTCCCCATTGGGGCAGCTCATGTAAAGGCCAAGACACGTGAAAGCAGCTGTGCCCTGGTGATGTTTCTGGCAACCTCATCACCACAGTTCATGCAAGAATGGTTGGCCACAGGGGTCTCAGAATATCTGAGCAGGTGAGCAGTGGAGAGAAAAAGGTGTTTTCCTATGCCGAAAGATGCCTTAGGGGTTTTCTTTCTCTTGTCCTTGCCTTCCCCCCTTCATCTGCTTTGGGCCATTCTGACAGTGGCTTAGCTGCATGGTGCTGCACCTTGGTAATATTGCCATTCTGATGGTGGCTCACAGGGCATTGCCTTTTATATGTTGGGGGTTAGGGCCAGAGGTGTGGGGTAAGTGCGTGGGTGCTTGAGCACCGGCTGCTCTTAAGTGTATGCAGGCAATTTATACAGAGGCAACATCAAGTGCAGGGCTGTGACCTGGTGACTGGTTTCCTATTGGGATGCTGCAGCTGCATAGCACTCATGTATGGGATTTGGAACATTAGGCCGGGTAAGTTAGTCACAGATTAGCCAATTAGGCTGAGCACTAAGGTCTGGGTTCCAATGAAGAGAGAAAAATCCTTTCATTTAAATTGCCTGACCACAGAAAGGAGAGATGGAATGGACAGAGCTGGTAAAAGAAGTAACTCTGAGAGAAAACAGTCAGCTAGGGTGACTCATGGTTCTCCTAAGTGTAGAGGAATAGAGAGTCAAGAACCCAGATCTGGGAGAGTGGAAAAAGAGAGAAAAGGAGTCTAATGCCCATACAGGCTAGAGAGAGGCCTTCATGGGCTTTTATGGGCTTCCAGCTCCACTGAAGTGTGGCTTTAGCCAGGAATAATCAATTCCCAGGTACTTCCCATAGGTTTATCTCAAGTCACACAAAAGAAAGTTTTCCCAAGAGAAAGAGAGAAAAGGAGAGGGAGAGAAAGTGTGTGAAACTGAGAGTCATCTATGAAACATTCTAGAGAAGTGCTATAGGGAGTGGGCATGAGTGCTTGTAAACTGTGTTACTGCACATTGTGCAGGAATTTTTTTGTGTGTGCTAAATGGGACCTAGAGCTAGTGTTCCAGACTGCCTGCATCCAAGTCATCCTGTCATAGATTATTTTTAAGGTGGCAGGTGCCCTAATGGCTTCTAAGTGTCTGGACCATGCCCACCAACTTACGCAGCTGACAGTAACTTGATCATACAACAGAATATAGAAAGTAAGAGGAAAATAAAAGAAAATTCACTGCAAGCCTAGATGGGGTGGGGAGGCCATTGCTTATCTGGAAATACCAAGTCACACACATCAGGCATATGCTACCCATGAACTGGTAGTTTTTCCCTCGGTCCTTGTCTCTTAAAGAAAGAATTCATTCAAGAGAGAATTTGTAAAACTATAAAATAGATAAAAGTTTATTAAAGAAAGTACACTTCAAGATGTAGAATAGGCTGCCCCAAGAGAGGGAAGCAGCTTCCCCTTCTATTGTTTTGAAGATTTTTGTATCTATGAATGGAAGCTCCTTCCCTTTCCTTTTCTGTATGATTCTCTTGAAAAAGGCCAAAGATACATAATAATATAATTTTGGGAAGTAGGACCTATGGTTGAATAAATGGTGCTATTTCCACTTTCCTGATTTCTTCAATTTGAGGATAGCTGGTAATGGGCCAGGGCTGACGCCTAGATTCAGGGCATCTGTTAATGGGACTCCTAACAAGTAAGTTCCTCTTCCTGCATTCCTTCTCTTTATTTTTTTTTTAATTTAAAGGCAGCTGATAATGGACTGTAATAATTTCTCTTTTTTATCTCATATGTACTTTCCTGCTTATTCTGTCAGTGTTAGAATTTAAAAACAACTGTTTTAATAACAAGGGGTAAAATTTATAGAAATGTGTTTAAAAGAGATACACAAGTAGAAAAAGGTGACAATCACTACTCTAGGTTATTGAATTTGGTTGCATATATTCCTTTATTACATTTTTGTATAAATCTTCATATTTCTGCAGTATTTGTTGTAACTTCTCTTTCATTTACGATTGTGTTGAATTTTGTATAGTGATTCTAGTGAGGAGTTTGTCAATTTTATTAAACTTTAAAATAAAAGCTCTTTTTTACATTAATGTTTCTAAAATTTTTGTTCTTTATTTCATTTAATTCCACTCTAATTTTTATTATGTTCTTACTTTTCCTTAATTTTAATTCTATTTGTTCTTTTTTTAGGTTTTTAATATTTGATTTTAGTTGTTTATTAAGCATTATTATGTTTCTTGATCTAGTTCTATAATGATATTAATTGACCTCTTAATACTGCTTTCACCACATCTCAATACTTTTGATATAATGTATTTGTATTCTCATTTGTTTGTATGTATCTTTTGCTCTTTTATATTATTTGTTCTTTCACCCAGATGCTTTTTAGTAGTATGTTGGTGAATCTTTATGTATTTGTGAATTTATCCACCTTTTTTTTTTCAGCTAATTTCCAACTTCAAAGTCTATGGTCAGAAACTATTTTTGGTATGATTTTAATCTTAAATATGCTGAGGCTAATTTTTTGCCTAAACACATGTATTCTTGAGAATATTTCATGCACATTAGGAAAAAATGTATCAATTATTATTATTTTTAATATGAAATTCTCTGTAAATATCAATTATTTCAATTTTGTTTAATGTATAATTTAAGGCTGATATTTTCTATTGATTTCATGTTTGGATGATC
>PVJL010002979.1:157160-173907 GCA_004026885.1 Lyroderma lyra
TTTTTTTTTTTTTTTTTTTTTTTTTTTTTTTTTTTTTTTTTTTTTTTTTTTTTTTTTTTTGTTTTTGCTTTTTTGGTATGTGGGTAGTTCCCTGGCCGGGAATCGAACCCAGGCCGCAGCGCTGACAGTGCCAGCACCGAAACCCTAAGCCACTACACCATCAGGGAACTCCCAGTAATGTTCCTTTTATCATTATGAAACATTCATTTTCTGTTACATTTTTATGCTACAGTCTGTTTACTCAAGTGTAAATATGGCTGCACTTACTTTTTTTCAGATGCCATTAGTTTGGAGTCATGTATTCCACTCTATCGCGTAGAGTTTATAATTCTCCTGGTAGCTTAAGATGTATCTTTTAGAGGCAGCATATGGTTAAGTTCTGTTTTTTTCTCCAACTGCTACTGTATATTTTATTTTTTATTGGTTAGTTCAGTCCATTTACTTTTAGAGTGATCATTAACATATGAGCATTTCTTAAAGCTATTTTATTTTTTGTATTCTGCTAGCTCAGTGTCTCCACTGTTTCTTTTGTCTTTGTATTTCTTTCTGTTATTTTAGTTTCATGGTAATCTATGACTTTTCTGTTTTCTTTTCTTCATGTTATTTGTAGTTGGTTCTGAATTTTGTTTGAGTGATTACCATTAAATTCATGTAATGGAATGTTTTATATATACAGTAGTTTTTTTTTCTCCAAAGTGCATCTTAGCTCCATTCCCTTTTGCGAGTTCACACATTTACTCCCTCTTTTTATGTTTTTGTGTCACAAATTATCCCTATTAATGCAGTGAGCTCATTTCTGAATTGGAATATCAAATTGGTATTTTTGTGAGTGTTTTTATCTTTTTTATCTTTTGTGTTTTGTTGAAGAATGTAGTGTCTTATCCTGTGTAGGGGTTGTCATTTATTGCTTCTGTCTGTATGTTACTAAACTTACTCATAGTTATGTATTTTATTTGTCTTTTTCTTTCTGGTAGAATAACCTCCCTTATTCAATACATTCTATAATGCAAGACTTGTGGTGGAAAATTTTCTCAGATACTGTATATCTGAAAAATTCTCTATTTTTCTTCAGATCCGAAGGATAACTGCAAAATATATCATTCCCGACTGGCAATTTTTCTTTCTTTTTTATTGTTAAATTTATTGAGGTGACATTTCTTAGTAAAAGTTATGTATGTTTCAGTTATACAATTCTACAATACATTGTCTAAGTGTTTCATTGAGTGCTCATCACCCAAACAGTCAGTTCTCCTTCCATCACCATATATTTGATGCCTTCTCCTTCCTCAACAACTCTCTCCCGACTTACCTTCAGGTAACCACTAAACTATTAACAGTGCCCCTGAGTTTTTGTTTTTTGTTGTTTTTGTTTATTTGTTTTTGTTGCTTTAAATGAAATCATATGGTTGCTGATTTTTTTCTTTTAATAGTTTAAATACTTAATTTCACTCTCTTCTGACTTGTAGAATATCTGTTGAGAAATCTGATATTTTAATGGCTTTTGTTTTACAAGTTACCATTTTATTTTCCTGGCCTCCCCTTTCTCCCTTAGGTTCCCCAATGAACATGAGAATTATTTTATCTCTTGTCATTAATTTATACCAGTTGCAATATAATGTGCTATGGAAAAGGCCTGTTAGAATTGAGTTAATTAGGTGTTTAGTTTGTTTCTTGGACTCCAAAGTCCAAGTCTTTCCACAGGTTTGGGAAGTTCTTGTGAACTCTTTGTTCTTATAGTCTGTCTGTGTTCTTGCCCTTCTCTTTTCTTTCTGGTCTACACATCATTCTTATATTCCTATTTTGATAGTGTCAAATAGATCTTGTAGAGTTCTTTCATTTCTTTTAACTATCAATTATTTATCTTCTTCCATCTTTGTCATTTCCAGATTGCTATTTATGATAACATAAAATTTTTTTTCCCATCCGATCAGATTTATTTGCTAAGCTTACTCTTTTTTCTTTATTCTGTTAATTGAGTTTTTAACTTCGTAATTTCTATGTAATTCTTATTTTAAAATTTTAATCTCTTGACATATATGAGTGACTTGGCAAGATGGCCACCAGAGAAGAGATTCCTAAACCTCTCTGAGAAAATACAATTAAACACTAACCAGGATCCAATGTGGGAAACTCTAAGTGGCACAGTGACAGCTGAGAGATCTACACAACACAAGCAAATACCTGAGGGTTAGATATAGGAGGACAAGCAGTAGAGAAGGAAGAGAGCTGAGATGGATTACAACCTGACCCAACTGAGGCTAACTGAAGGAACTGGAAAAAATCAGGGAGCAGCACAATCCTGGGGAGAGGAGAGGATGAGCTGCGACTATGGGGAACTGGTTCTAGAAGTAACGTGTTAAAAAAACTTTCTGGGAACCTTCCCTGAGTGGCACGGTAGTTGAGCATGGCATCCAAACTACCCTAGGCAGCAATAGGGCCCCTGATAGAGCACCACAGCTCTCACCCCTTGCGAAAGCGACCAGGAGTTGTTGCCTTGGAAACGAATCACTGAAACATGATCTTGGGTAAAACACAGCCTCAGTAGAAGGGGGAAAGCCTGAGCTGGTGTCACTCGCCCCAATGAATTTGAGCCTCAACTTGCATTCCATCAGCCTTCCACTTTTCCCCTAGGTTCCCCAACAAATATCAGGACGTGGAGGAACTGCAGACCACCCCACCCCAAATGCTGATGGAGACCAGAGATGAGGCTTAAACACTTCCTCTCTCTTAAAACTTGCCCCCCAAAGTGCCACCTAGTGTAGGTTCTATGTTAAGAAATCGTAAAAATGTGAATCAGGAAGAGAAAGAGATCTCCTTGGTACTGTCAGACATAAAGCTCTCATGACTAAGAATAAAAACAGTATGAATACCTTAGGATTCCTCCCACTTTTCCTCTAGGTTCCCCAACAAATTTTGGGGTGTGGAGAAACTGCAGACCACCCCACCCAAATGCTGATGGAGACCAGAGATGAGGCTTAAACACTTCCTCTCTCTTAAAACTTGCCCCCCAAAGTGCCACGTAGTGTAGGTTCTATGTTAAAAAATCATAAAAATGTGAATCAGGAAGAGAAAGAGATCTCCTTGGTACTGTCAGACATAAAGCCCTCATGACTAAGAATAAAAACAGTATGAATATCTTAGGATTCAAAGTCACTCTGAAAGAAGATGAAAACTCTCCAAGAAAAGATTCCATAGATCTAGGAATTTATGAACTAAGTGACATAGAATACAAGTTTGCAGTTTTAAAGGCTCTAAAATAAATAAAAACATACCAGCAGAATACCGTAGCTGAGATAAATTATCTCAGAAAGGAAATTTCATGAACAACAAAACAAAACAAAATATTTTAACAAAGAAATTCAAATTATAAGGAAGAACAAGATAGAAATTTGAGAGATAAACACTACAATGGAAGAAGGTAGAAATGAAATAACTGCCATAGGAAACAAGGCCAAGAAAATGAGGAAAAGAATTAGTGATATTGAAGATCACAACATGGAAACAACTCAGCAAAAAGATAGAAACTACAGAGTCAAAAAATTTGAAAGAACTCTGAAAGAACTATGTGACTCCATTAGGAAAAATAATATTGAAATAATAGGTGTGGAAGAGGGGGAAGGAAAAAATGTACAGAGAGCATACTCAAACAAATAGTAAACAAAAACTTTCCTAAACTATGGAAAGATCTAAAACCCCAAATCAAGAAAATAGGTCCCCTAACTGATCTTCTCCAAGACATATTATGCTGAAGATGTCCAAAACCAAAGACAAAGAGACAATTCTCAAGGCATCCAGGGGGAAAAAAAATCAAACAAAACAACAACCATTAAGGGAAAAACCATCAGGCTAACCCATGAAGCTACTGTCAGATTTCTCAGTAGATACTTTACAAGCCAGGAGGGAGTGTCAACAAATATTCAAAATATTAAAAAAGAGAAACTTCCAGCCAAGAATAAATTTATCTAGAAATTTTTTTCAAATATGAAGGAGGAATAAATACCTTCTCAGACACATAAAAGCTGAAGGAATTCTCCAGCATAAGACCATCGTTTTAAGAAATACTAAAGAGGCTCTTCAACTTGAAACAAAACATCAGAATAAATGGAACAGAGTTGGGGCAAAAAATAAATAAGTTAATTTTTTTAAATGGAAGAAGTAATGGTCATAGAAAATCCTCATATATCAATCATTACTATAAATGTTAATGGACTGAATTCACCAAGAAAAAGACACAGAGTAGCAGACTGGAATAAAAAACAAAACAAATCCATATGCTGTCTCCAAGAAACACCTCAGCCATCATGAAAAACACAGAAGCAGAGTGAATGGATGGAAAACAATACTCCAGGATGCAGGACAAGATGGCGACTGGAGAGGAGGTCCCTAAAGACTCTCCGAGAAAACACAATTGAACAGCCATCCAGGAGCCAATAAAGAGGACCCTGAGTAACAAAACGGCTGCTGAGAAATCCACAAATCGCAAGTAAACACCTGAAGGTAGGCAAGAAGGGGGCGAGTCGGGGAGAGGGAAGGGAGCAGAGACAGACCAAAATAGGACATGATCCCTGCTGACTATTCGGAGCTGCGCAGTTTGGGGGAGGGGAGAGAGACTGAGGAGCTGGGGATGGAGTTTGGGAGCCAGCCTCTGGAACTTTTGAGTGGTAGAAGGGCTGGGCGAGGACTCTGAACTGCAAAGATGACACCTCAGCTCTAAGCCCCCTGGACACCTACACAGGGCTGCAGATCCTGTTCCCAGCCTGCTGCAAAGGCGACCCTGCTGTCTCAGGCCAGGCCCACAGCTTTGGACTTATGGAGCGTGCACTTCCTCGTGCACCCCAGGGTTCTGAAAGCAGTGTGAGCCCATAGACAGCCAGGTGCTGAATCATGGCTGGGAGGAAAGACTGATTTGATAGCATTCACCCCAGGCAGCAGAAACAAGCCTTGAAACAGCTTCCCCAGCAAAGGGCAGAAGGCAGAGCCGCCCTTGGAGTGCATTTTGTTGGCCTCTCCCCAGGATATATGCGCATAGCCTCCAAACGCAGTAGGGGATCAGAAACAAGAAACAAACAGCCCCCTCTCCCCCAAAACTTGACCTCCAGTGCCAACTAGTGTCTGCCCTACAGCGAGACACCACAAAAGCAATAATCTGGACACTGAACATAAAGCCCTCAGGTCAAAGAGGAAGAACCCAGTGGACAGTATGAATTCCTTAAAAACTAAAACTCCTCAGAAAGAACATGAAATTTACCCAAAAGACAGCTTGTTACAACTGGAAGTGTCCGATTTAAGCGATGGAGAATTTAAAGCAGCCATTCTAAAGGCTGTGAGAGAAATGAAAACCTATTGGCAGAACACCATAGCTGAGATAAGTAATATAAAAGAGGATATAAATGACATAAAAAAGGAACTCTGTGAACAAAAAGAACAATTTAACGAAGAAATTCAAAACATAGGAAAGATTGAGATGGAAATACGAGAAATAAATAATACGATAAAAGAAGTGAGAAATGAAATGACTGCCATAGGAAACAGGACCAACCAGATGGTCCTGTTCTGAAGATCAGAACATGGAAACAGCTCAGAAAGAGGAAGAGAGGGAATATAGAACCAAAAGGATTGAAAGAACTCTGCAAGAACTATCCGACTCCATGAGACAAAACATCAGGATAATAGGAATAGAAGAGAGGGCAGAGCAATCTACAGAGAGCATACTCAAACAAATCATAGATGAGAACTTGCCAAATCTATGGAAAGATCTGGAACCCCAAGTTCAAGAAGAAAACAGGTCCCCCAGATACCTGGACCCCAACAGATCTTCTCCAAGACACATGGTACTAAAGATGTCCAAAGCTAAAGACAAAGAGACAATTCTCAAGGCAGCCAGGGAAAAAAGAACTATAACCTTTAGAGGAAAACCCATCAGGCTGGCATCAGATTTCTCAGCAGAAACTCTACAAACCAGGAGGGAGTGGAATCCAATATTTAAAAATTTAAAAGAGAGAAACTTCCAGCCAAGAAGAAATTATCCAGCCAAATGATCCTTCAGATATGAAGGTAGAATAAAGTCCTTCTCAGACAAACAGAAGCTGAGGGAATTTGCCAGCACGAGGCCAGCACTCCAAGAAATACTGAAGGAACTCTTCAGCCTGAAACAAATCATCAGGAAAAATGGAACAAAGTTGGGGCAACAAGAAAGAAACAAAAATAAACAAACAAACAGAGAAAGAAAAGCAAAGAAAGAAATGAGTAATGGCCACAGAAAATCCTCACATATCGATCATTACTCTAAATGTTAATGGACTGAACTCACCAATAAAAAGACACAGAGTAGCAGACTGGATTAAAAAACAGAATGCATGCTGTCTCCAAAACACACACCTCAGCTGTAAGGACAAACACAGACTCAGAGTGTGAAAGGATGGGATACAGTACTCCAAGCAAATGGTAACCAGAGAAAAGCAGGAGTGGCCATACTGATATCTGATGAAATAAACTTCAAGTTAAAAAAGATAGTAAAAGACAAAGATAGTCATTACACAATGATAAAAGGCACAATGCAACAATAAGAAGAGTTGACACTAATCAACATATATGCTCCCAACCAGAATGTACCAAAATACACAAAGAAACTACTAACAGACTTGAAAGGAGAAACTGATGAATATACAGTCATAGTGGGAGACTTAAACACCCTGCTAACAGCTATGGAGAGATCATCCAAACAGAAAATGAATAAGGAATTAACAGCTCTAAACGACACATTACAGCAATTGGACATAATTGACATTTACAGGACACTTCATGCAGCAAAAAGAGACTACACCTTCTTTTATAGTGCGCATGGAGCATTCTCAAGAATAGACCACATGCTGGGACACAGAAATAGTCTCAGCAAATTCAAGAAGATTGAAATCATACCAAGTGTATTCTCAGATCATAAAGCTTTGAAATTGGAGATCAACTGTAAAAGGAAAGCAGAGGTCAAACTGTCACTATTTGCGGATGACATGATCCTTTATATAAAAAATTCCAAAGATTCCTCCAGGAAACTATTAGAAACAATTGACGAATATAGTAAAGTTGCAAGATACAAAATCAATGTACAAAAATCAACAGCATTCCTTTATACAAACAACGAATCCACAGCAAAAGAAATGAGGGAGTCAATTCTTTTGCTATCACAACAAAAAGAATGAAATACCTGGGAATTAACTTAACAAAGAACGTGACAGACTTATACACAGAAAACTATCAGACACTTTTGAAAGAAATTGAAACAGAATTTAAGAGGTGGAAAAATATCCCCTCTTCATGGATAGGAAGACTTAACATTGTTAAAATGGCCATTCTGCCCAAAGCAATCTACAGATTTAATACAATACCCATCAAAATCCCACAATCTTATTTTCGTGAAAGAGATAAAACATTCATTAGATTTATATGGAACCATAAAAGACCTCGAATTGCCAAAGCAATACTACATAAAAAGAATAAGCCTGGTGGCATTACACTTCCTGACTTCTATTTATGTTACAAAGCATCAATAGTCAAAACAGCTTGGTACTGGCAGAAGAACAGAAATAGAGACCAATGGAATAGAACTGAAAACCCAGAAATTAACCCACAAATATATGGACAAATAATTTTCGATAAAGGTGCAAAAAACATACAATGGGGAAAAGACAGCCTCTTTAGTAGGTGTGCTGGGAAAACTGGAAAAACGTATGCAAAAGAATGAACCTGAGCTGTGAACTCTCTCCATATACAAAAATTAACTCAAAATGGATTAAAGACCTTCATATAAGACCTGCAACAATAAACTGTATAGAAGAAGACATATGTACTAAACTTATAGACCTAGGACTCAAGGAAGACTTTATGAACCTGTCCTCAAAGGCGAGGGAAGTAAAAGCAAAAATAAATGAATGGGACTATATCAAACTAAAAAGATTCTGCACAGCAAAAGAAACCATCAACAAGGCCAAGAGACAGCCAACTGAATGGGAGAAAATATTTGCAAATAATGCATCAGATAAGGATCTAATATCTAAAATATATAAAGAACTAATAAGACTTAACAACAGAAAAACAAACAACCCAATTAAAAAGTGGGCAGAAGAACTAAACAGACACTTCTCCCATGAAGAAATACAAATGGCCAGCAGACATATGAAAAAATGCTCATCCTCATTAGCTATCAGGGAAATGCAAATCAAAACCACAAGGAGATACCACCTCACACCTGTGAGAATGGCTGTTATCAACAAGACAAGAATAACAAGTGCTGGAGAGGATGTGGAGAAAAAGGAACTCTGGTACACTGCTGGTGGGAGTGCAAACTGGTACAACCACTCCAGAAGGCAGTGTGCAGGTTCCTCAGAAAATTGGGAATGGAGGTACCATTTGACCTTGCAATCCCCCTTCTGGGGATCTACCCAAAGAACTTGAAAAAACCTTTGTCCGCAAAGACTTATGTACCCCAATGTTCATTGCAGGACTGTTCACAGTGGCCAAAACATGGAAACAACCAAAGTGCCCTGCAACAGATGACTGGATAAAGAAGCTGTGGTACATATACACAATGGAATATTACTCAGCTGTAAGAAAAGATGAAATATTGCCATTTGCAACAAAATGGATGTACCTGGAGATCATCATGCTCAGTGAAATAAGCCAGACAGAAAAAACAAGGAACTTAATGACTTCACTCATATGCGGAATATAAAACTGAAAGCAAAGAAAAAAAGAAATGAACTAACAAATAACCCATGGACACAATCAATAGTTTAATGTTTATTTGGGGATGAGTGGGTTAGGGAGGGGGGAAAGGGGAGGGGGTGGAAGAGGGTGGGGGAAGCTAAATATAAGGTGATGAAAAGAGAAGTTACATTAGGTGATGAACTTATTATACATCAAGTTGACAATGCATTGTAGAATTGTATGTCTGAAACCTATGTAATCCTTGCTAACAGATGTCACTGCAATAAGTCTAACAATAAAAATGAATTAAAGAAAAAGAAAACAATACTCCAAGGAAATGATATCCAGAGTGAAGCAGAAGTTGCCATACTGATATCTGATGAAACAAATGTTAGGATAATGAAGATAACAAGAGACGAAGATGGATATTTAATAATGATAAAAGAGACAATACAATAACAAGAAGACTTGACAGTAATTAATATATATGCCCCCAACAGAAAGCACCAAAATAGGTAAAGCAACCACTAACATAACTGAAAGAAGAAATTGACAAAAACACAATCATTGTGGGGAACCTAAACACTCCCTTTACACATATGAACCATCATCAAAACAGAAACTAAATAAGAAAATATCAGCTTTAAATGACACATTACAGCAATTGGACATAATTAATATTTACAGGACACTCCATCCTATAACACAAAACTGTACCATCTTTTCTAGTAAACATGGAAAATTCTCAAAGATAGACCATATGCTAAAACACAAAACTAGCCTCAGCAAATTCAAAAAGATTGAAATCATACCAAGTGTATTCTGAGACCACGAAGCTCTGAAATTGGAGATCAACTGCAAAAAGATAGTAGAAAAAAATCACATCTATATGGAGATTACACAACATCTTATTTTAAAAAAAACACTGGATCAAAGAACGAATAAAAGGGGAAATTAAAAATACATTTAAACTAATCACAATGAAAGTAAATATATCAAAATTATTGGGACATAGCAAAAGGAGTAATAAGAAAGAGATTTATGTCATTACAGGCCTATGTTAAGAAATAGAAAAATCACAAGTAAACATCCTAACATCCCATCTTAAAGAACCAGAAATAGAAAAACAGTAAAGCCCCAAAGCCAGCATAAGAAAATAAATAATTAAAATTAGAGCAGAATTGAATGAAATTGAGAACAGTAAGATAATAAGGAAAATTAATGCAATGAAGAACTGGTTCTTTGAAAAAAATCAACAAAATTGAAAGACTGATGGCTAGACTAACCAAAAGACAAAAGAAAAACAATGAAATATCTAAAATTAGAAATGAAAGTGAAGAATTACCACTGATATCACACAAATGCAAAGGTTTATATTAAAATATAATGAAGTGCTTTATGCCACTAATTTAACAACCTAGAGAAATAGACAAGTTTCTAGAAACATATAGTCTACCTAGACTGAACCAAGAAAAAATGGACCATCTAAACAGACTAATCAACATGTAAGAAATTGCAATAATTATCTAAAACCTCCCCCAAGGCAAAAGCCACAGACCAGATTCTCACCAAAGATTTTTACCAAGCATTCAAAGAATTCCTATCCTCTTCAGACTCTTCAAAAAAATTGAATATGAGGCAATACTTCCTAACTCATTTTCTGAGGCTAGCATTACCCTAGTACCAATGTCTGGTAAAAACAACAGAAAGAAAGAAAACTATAGACCATTATCTCTGATGAACATAGAGGCAAAAATCCTAAAGAAAATATTAGCAAAGAAACTACAACAATGCGTCAAAAAAATTATGCACCACGATCAAGTGGGATTCTTAGGAGCACAAGGATGGTTCAACATATAAAATCAATCAATGTGATGCACCACACACACAAAATAAAAGTTAAAAATCATATGATGTAATCAATTGATGCAGAAAAAGCATTTGAGGAGATACAAAGTCCATTTATGATCAAAACACTGAATAAAAGGGGTATAGAAGAAAAGTACCTCAACATAATAAAGGCCATATATGTCAAACACTCAGCTAATATCATATTGAATAAATAAAAGCTGAAGCCCATTCCCCTAAAATCAGGAACAAGATGGAGATGCCCCTTGTCACCACTGCTATTCAATATTGTACTGAAATTTCTAGCCACAGCAATCAAGAAACAGAAAGGAATAAAATGTATCCAAATGGCGAGAGAAGTCAAACTTTAACTATTTGCATATGACATGATCCTTTATATAGAAAATACTAAAAGTCCACCAGGAAACTATTAGAACAGCGGTTCTAAACTTGTGGGTTGTGACCCCTTCGGGGGTCAAATGACCCTTTCACAGGGGTTGCCTAAGATGATCAGAAAACACATATCAGATATTTACAATACAATTCATAACAGTAGCAAAATTACAGTTATGAAGTAGCAATGAAAATAATTTTATGGGGGTCACCACAACATGAGGAACTGTATTAAAGGGTTGCAGAATTAGGAAGGTTGAGAACCACTGTATTAGAAACAATAAATAAGTGCAGTCAAGTAGCAGGATACAATATCAACAGCACAAAAATAAGCAGAATTCCTATATACAAAAAATGAAATCTTCAGAAAGAGAAATGGGAGAGTCAATACCTTTTGTGATTGCAACAAAAAAATGAAATATGTGGGAATTAACAAAAAAACATGGCAGACTTATACATGGAAAGCTATAAGACACTTATGAAAGAAATTGAAGAAGACACAAAAAATTGGGAAGATATTCCATGCTCATGAATAGGACAACTTAACATTGTTAAAATGGCCATATTACCCAAAACAAATTACAGATTTAATGCAATTCCCATCAAAATCTCACAATTATACTTTCACAAAATAGATTAAAAATATATATATCAGATTTGCATGGAACCACAAAAGTCCTCAAATCCCCAGAGCAATACTACATAAAAAATGAGGCTGGTGGTGTTATGTTCCCTGACTTCAATTTATACTACAAAGCATCAATAATTAAAACAGCTTGATTCTGGCAGATAAACAGATACACTGATCATTGGAACAGAATTAAAAACCCAGAAATAAATCCACAAATATATGAATAAATATTCTTTGATAAAAAAGCAAAATATAAGCAATGGGTAAAAGAAAGCCTCTTCAGTAGATGGCACTGGGAAAACTGGAAAAGCATATGCAAAAGAATGAATCTGAGCTATGTACTATCACTATGTACTAAAATTAATTTACATTGGAATAAACACTTCTACATAAGACCTAAAAGAAAAAACTGTATAGAAGGAAGCATAAGTACTAAACATATAGACTTAGGTTTCAAAGAGGACTTCATGTACCTAACCTCAAAGGCAAGGGAAATAAAAGCAAAATTAACTCAATGGGACTATATCATACTAAAAAGCTTCTGTACAGTAAAAGAAACCATCACCAAACAAAGAGACAGCCAACCAAATGAGAGAAAATATTTGCAAACAATGCATCTGATAAGGGTCTAATATCTAAAATATATAAAAAACGTAGTATGACTCAACAATGAAAGTAACAAATAACCCAATTAAAAAGTAGGCAGAGGACCTGAAAAGACACTTCTCACACAAAGATATACGAATGGCCAACAGATATATGAAAAAATGCTCAATCTCTAGCTATCAGGGAAATGCAAATTAAAACCACAATGAGATACCACCTCACACCTCTTAGAATGGCTATTATCAACAAGACAAGGAATAATAAGGATGTGGAGAAAAACAAACTCTCGCACCCTGCTGGGTGGAATGCAAATTGATAGAAATGCAATGGAAGACAATGTGAGTGTTCCTCAGAAAATTGGGAATGGAGTTACCATATTACCCAACAATCCTTCTTCTGGGTATCTACCCCCAATATTTGAATATTTTAGTCCACAAGTAACTTATGTACTCCAATGGTCATCACCGTGCTGTTCATGGTGGCCAAGACATGGAAAAACCAAAATGTTTTTTGATAGATGACTGGATAAAGAAGCTGTGATAAATATATAGAATGGAATATTACTCAACTATAAGAAAAGATAAAATACTGCTATTTGTGACAAAATAGATGGACCTTGAAATCATCATGGTAAAAGAAATAAGTGAGACAGAAAAGAAGAAGAACCATAAGACTTCACTCATATGTAGAATATAAAACTGAAAGCAACAATAAACAAACAAACAAATAAACACAAACTTATGGATACAGTCATAAGTTTAGTGGTTACCTGGGGACAATGGAGGAGGGGTAAGAGAAGAGGGAGAAGGTGGGAGAGCAGGGAGGGGGAACCAGATATATGGTGATGGAAAGATAAGTCACACTGTGGGATGAACAGATAATGCAACACATAGACAATGCACTGTAGAATTGTACATCTGGAACCTTTGTAATTCTTGCTATCCAGTGTCATCCCAGTAAGTCTAACAATAAAAAAATAGTAAAAAAATTTAACCTTTAAAATAAGGTATTCATTTGTTCATTGCTTTTATTTCTGAGTTTATTAAACTTTTTGAGTTTTCTTGCATCTGGTTGAGTTTTTTAGAACTTCAATATTGAATTCTCTGTCATGAAGTCACATATTTCTATGTGTTTATGTTTATTTTCTGGAGATTCTATATTTTTCTATTTTGCTGACTTGTTATCTTGGTTATTCATAGAAATTGATGGATAATTTTTCTTCCTGGGCATCTACTGTAGTAAATTCTGCACCACATTGATATGAAGATTTTTTTTTCTTTTGTCTTTTATTAGGCATAACTAGAGCATTTTATTTTTTCTTGCTCTGTTCTGGATTCTTGAGTGCTAGGAGATTTCCTGAGGAAGCAGCCTTCTCTTTGTAATCAGGTTGCCTTGTTCTCAGGGCACTACTCCCATAGATGAATGTGGTGGATGAAGGGATTCTGAATCTCATAAATTTCAGTGCCAACCCTATAGCCAGATGCAGAGCTGTGTACTTCAGAAGCCCTGGGTTCCACTGGTGCAATCAGTTGTGAAATGCAGGGACAGGGTGGGCTAGGCGAGGCAGTTGGTGTGTTTGTGGCTTTGTTGTCCTTCGAGTAATGGCAACTGCCAGACCACAGCTGTCTCATTCTTGTAACTGCTTCATTGTCACTGGAATTATTCACAGTATGCCTCTCCGGTTCAGGAACTTTCTGTCTATTTCTAAGGGCTTTAGATAGGCTGCTCTTTACTTTAGCATAGGTACTGATTATTTCTGAGGCCCCACTGCTAACACTGGCAGGGTGTAAGAAAGACAAACTCAGTGGGTGGGGAAATGCTGCCAGGTTTCATGGTTTGGTTTTCTGTCTGGCAGTGAGGGTTGTTAGACTATAGTTGTCACACTTCTGTATTCAGTCATTTCCCCAAGGTCACTGCCTTGATTGCTGAATTTAGCCACATTTTATGCTAAATCCTCAAGCAGAATTGATGGGGCTACAGATAGTGCACCTGCAATTTCAATCTTCTTTTTTTCTAGGACATCAGTGAGATCCAGACTGGGTCCTGTGGCCCCCACTTCTTTTTTCTCTCCTCCCTTGTTCACTGCAATTCACCCACCTTCAGATTTTGATGAGAGGATCTCTCAGACCTGTTTGTGTATTGCATAGGGAATTCTTTTTTGAATTATAGCTGTTCAACTTGTTGTAACTTCAAGGGTAGATATCAAGAAGCACAGCTCATACTGCCTTGTTTCTTACTTATTTTAGACTGATTTTGAAGGTGACTCCTCAAATAGAGAATATATTACATCTGAGATTAAAGCAAAGCTAAGCATTGTCTATCACTCTCTCTATTAAATGTACCCATGTGCCTTATGATTCCAGAGTTTGCTGTTTAAAGGTTAAAACAAACTGCAATTTAGTATTGGATAGTCAATATGGCTTGAGCAGACACATAATTGTAGACTCTGAGGTGCCTGATGCTTTTTTTTCTTTTTTTTTCCAACTTTAAGGCATTGTTGATTTAACACAATTAATTCCCTTACATTCCTCCATTTCCATCATTAGCACATTAATGCTTTTCATCACCATACTTTAGAAGTATGCCACATATTACATTATTTATTATTTGAAACATGTGGTCTAAAACTATTCAATAGCTGCAATATGATTCTGGGTTGCTGAGCACAACTGATTCGCACACAAAACTATTAAAGACTATTATCTACGGTAGACAGTATCATCTCCTGTGTAGTGCTAAGGGACCTTCCAGTAATAAAAAAAATAGTACTTTGAAGTTTTGCCTACTTGTCTGTTGCCAGGGAACTCTAAACAGAGTCTCAATAGTTTTTTCCCCCCACACATAACTCATAGGAAAAAAAAAAACATATGTAAGACTGTAGAAGTTGGAGAGTTTGACTACCATCTGCTATTATCAATTTAAGAAGTATTTCAAAGTTTATTCATCCCTAGATATAACACTATAAACAATTTTATGCATGCAAGAAGTTATTTTCTTAAACTGTGATTACTAACCTACTTTATCAGTTAAAAAATCACACTTACTCATACATGTTTTCACATATATGTATGATAATTTTAAAGATGCTTTAAGAAAACTTAAGCTTTTATAAAGATGAAATGTGTTTTTAAACCTGAAAAAATCTTTCAAGTTTCCCCACCCACACTATATCCAGCATAATATAAACACATTTTGGGAATGGGAAAGCTCTAACTACTAAAAATAAAATGATACCTAATTCAAGGGTCTGGATTAGAAAACAGGTATTTTTTCAAATAAAATGTGAAAAATATAAATTCAAAAACATAAAAGTTGTAATTTAAACATAAACATGATGCCATCTTTAAAACTGATGTAATTTAAGAATGAATAAATCTGTAGTTGAGTAGCATTTCAATGGAAAAATTTCCAGTGATGGAAAAAAATGCTGTTGAATTGGCTTGTATGAAAAAATGGTGTATTTGTGTGCTCTCACTGTCTATGATATTATTTCATTGTTTTTGATTAATTCTTATATACAGTTGCTTCATATATATGAAATCCTCTTTAATTCTACTCTAGAGGTAACTGAACAATTCACTGACAAGTGATTGATGTATTTGTTTTACAACAAATGAAAATGATAAAGCATTATTATCTGAAACACTGATAAAATATAGTACAGTTAATTTTTTGAATTTTAATAACATATTATTTTTCAATCACAGTTGACATACAATATTATAAAAGTGTCAGTTGTACCACATGGTAATTAGATTTTTATACAAATTATAAAGTGATTATCCCAATAAATCTAGTATTCATCTGTCACCATAGTAGTTATTAAGGTATTATTGACTGTACTCCTCTTTCATCAGACTCCTAAACCCTCTCTCATCTGACAAACATCAAAATAGTCTCTGTATCAATGAGTCTGTATTTGTTTTATGTGCTTGTTTATTTTGTTTATTAGATTCTACATATAAGTTAATTCATATGGCATTTGTCCTTCTCCGTCTAATGTACTAAACTTGGTACAATACTCTCTAGCTCCATGAATGTTGTTGCAGATGGCAAATTTTTAATCTTTTTATGGCTGAGTAATATTTCATTGTCATTTTGTATCACCTCTTCTTTGAAATGGACCCACTGATGGAAACCCGGGTTACCTACGTATCTTGGCTGTTGTAAATAATGCTGCAACTAAACATATAAATGCATATGCCCATTTGAAATAGTGCTTTGAAATATTTTTGCGTAAATGCCCATAAGTAAGATTACTGAGTCCTTTGTCTCTTGTTATAACCTTTGTTTTTTTTTGTTTTGTTTTTTTATAATTTGTAATTTAAATTTATTTGAGTGAGAGTTTTTTTGTTTGTTTTTGTTTTTTCTTTTTTATTGGGGTGACATCTGTTAGCAAGGATTACATAGGTTTCAGGCATACAATTCTACAGTGCATTGTCAACTTGATGTATAATAAGTTCACCACCTAATGTGACTTCTCTTTCCATCACCTTATATTTAGCTTCCCCCCTCCTCTCCCACCCCCTCCCCTTTCTCCCCTCCCTAACCCACTCGTCCCCAAATAAA